>JASDQU010353262.1:0-12011 GCA_032191745.1 Picea mariana
GTTCTCACAGACTTCAATTCGACCATGAAATCACATACACAGCATATAAAAGCAAATGTATGACAAGAAGCAAACATTCATGAGCATAATATCATCAATACACAGAGAATAACACAACCATGGAATTGAATCAAAGATTTTCCATTAATTCAATATCTGTACATGGGTGTTCTTCATACACTTCTCTGTTGCTCTCTTCAACAATGCTACTTCATAATAATGTTACAATATACAAAGGAGGGTGTCTATATCCCGTTTCCCTCTCGAGCTCTAGAGCTATCAAATCTAAATTGAATTCCTATCTAACTTTACATTAATTCTATTAAATGCCTCATATACCTAAGGACGTGAGCTATCCACTCAAGGTCCATTTACAATATACAAGTGCGACGTCTCTTAAATGAATCATTTAAGATTGCGCAACAATATCAAGGTGTTTTCAAAACTTGGTGCTGGCGCTGTCCAGCTGTCTCCTGCTTCCGCGCTGGCTCGCTTGACGTGGGCGATGCTCCTGCATCAAAGCCAACCAAAGCTAACTTTCTCCATGAGAGCTCCTCTCCTTTTATATATTTAAGAGGATAAGGTGAGGAGGTTAGGATGATCCCACTAAATCATGAAAGCGAGTAAGATCCAAACCATTCGGATGCCACCTCACCATAGAAGTTTCTCCTTCTAGAAGATTCGAGAAAACATTTGTTTTTCCCACGTGTAGGCATTCTCGCACCCTGCCTATAGAGAAACCTGCGAACATCTCGCACCCTAGCTATGGTGCAACCTACGAGAATCAGGCATTCTCGCACCCTGCCTATATAGCAACCTGCGAACTTCCTTTTTTACAGTGTTTTTACAAGGGAAAAGGCAACTTCTTTTCTCAGAAAAAGTTCTTCTCCCTTCTCTCTTCAGGAACTCAGGCCACT
Organism: Picea mariana; assembly: GCA_032191745.1. NCBI lineage: Eukaryota > Viridiplantae > Streptophyta > Pinopsida > Pinales > Pinaceae > Picea > Picea mariana. Next base: position 918 of record JASDQU010353262.1, read on the forward strand.
GACCCCTCTGAAGGAAACAGATAGGTTTACATAATTAACGGTCATAGGGATGATGAACATAATGTGTAACAGCAACACAAGAAAGGTAATGAGAACTTGAAGAAGGACATGATCCAGGTGGATATTGGTGGCCACCCACCTATTCCAACTGGATCCTCTTGTCCATTTTTAGTTCTACATGTTCTTTTGTACTTCTTTGTAATTGTGGGTTCTACACTTCTGGGGTTGTATGAAGCCCTACACATATTCCAGGTGGATACTGGTGGCCTCTCACCTAATCCAACTGGCTTATTTTGTATGTTTTCATGTCATCACATATTGATGTACTTTCAGGGTCGTTTTGGAGCCCTAAACAATGTTTTTTTGGCTCACCACAGTCAAATTGTAGACATAGTCATATTTTGATAGCATAATGTGTATCTCTCTAAAAGACCTTTCCAATGAGCTATCACCCTCCTAAAATGGAGGTCGTATGCAAAAATTATGACCCCGTGAAGTTGAAGTACCAACTTACCCATAGGGGCCCACATGACTTTTGGCATTTCACCTCCTAGGGTTAGGTCTTTAGATGTCCAAGGTTTTGGAATTCATGAGTAATATCAAAAAGGCCTCTGGAGCCTCATTGTAATGATTCTTCTTAGATGGATGTGCATAACAACCACATCTCTTCTCAGAGATAGCTACCACCATTCGAGCAAGTGTTTCAGTTTTGCAATTTTATAGTTTCAGCCTATTTCATTTATTCAATAGAAGATATTGTTCACTAAATATCTGTGTTCTCCTTCGTATCTCTGTGTTTATTGTGTTCATTATGTTAATTAGTTCGTTTCTCTCATAAATCTAGATCAGTGGTAGTAGAGTTGTATGTTCTTCATTTATTTTTCTTGGTGCATGTCCCCGACAAGATCTAGGTACAAGAAGTTGCGACTCAAACCAATAGAGTCATTGAAAGATTGGTCACTTAGAGCTAGAAAAAAACCCATGGGGGAAAAAAAATAAATATGATGGACCGGGATATCCTATTAAAATGTTTCTCGAGGAAGCCCTCACATGACAAAGGAACAAAATGATGGAAAACTTTGCATAGATCCTTCGACAGTTTACCACAAGAGAAGCATATTCATCAAGTGGCCATGCAACCCCCTTCAAGGTACAGGTAAATTTTGATATTCCATTATTTGAAGGACTGATAGATGCAAATGTTGTAGATAAATGGTTGAATCTGCTCAAAGGGTATTTTTTTGGTCAACAATTTTCTGATAGGGAAATGATTACTTTTGCACTCCTCAAGGTCGTCCCCCATGTAAAGGATTAGTGGGATACTTACTTTGAACAAAGGGTCGTAAGGGAATATACAATATTTTTGGTGGCCCCTACATGGGATTCCTTCTGGGACTCCATTAAAAAACAATACTACCCTATTGGAAGCTACGAGGACCAGTACACTAGATGGACCACCCAACGTCAAGAAAGGGACTAGACAACACCATATTTCACCAATATTTTCCATACCCTATGCACCAAATTGGGTATCAAAGACTCTGAGAGAAATATGGTGCTCAAATACCACAGATGTTTTCATAGATACATTCAAACAAAAATGGATTTTCTAGACATCACCTCATTGGGCACGGCTTATAGATACAATGTCAAGATTGAGCATAAATTTAAGCAGAGGAGGCGAGATTTTGGATCTGCAAACGCCTCACAGCTGAAGTAGGGAAAAGGTGGCCCAACCCACACAACAAGGGACCAAGCTGAGATGGCCACTCTCAGGAACACTAGTCCAAGCTGAAACATAAGAAGGGCAATGGGAAAATGAAGAAGGACACGGGAAAATGGTGTGAGTACCATAAAATCCATTGGCACAACACTGAAGAATGTCGCTCCAAGAAGTCACTCGTGGCTGATATGAAGGCTGTCGAGTCAGAGGCAGATTTTGATTCTGAATAAAATCCTAAAGGAGGGAAGCATATTATTGATGTTGAACCCAGTTCCACTATCACTACCACCAAAGTTCATCCAAGCGAACAAGAAGAACCGAAGGAAGGGGAATGCCTCTTTCACTCACAGATGTGGATAAAGGGGGCTCTGCTTCATTTCATTGTTGATAGCAACAATCAGAAGAACCTGATTTTAACAGAGTTTTTCAATCGCTTGAACCTACCAATGACACTGCACCTACAAACCTACACCATCGGCTAGCTTCACCAAGGAAGATATCTTCATGTCAGCCAACAATGTCATTTTCACTACAACATCAAGACTTTCAAAGAAGAGGTATTGTGTGATATTTCTCCCCTTCAATTTTGTGATGTTCTTTTAGTACAACCATATTTTTGGAAGCGTCATGTTGTGTATGATTCTAGACCCTACAGTTTTATTATTACTTTGGGTAGACAATTGTATAAGCTACTAGAGGTAACACCTCTTACCGCTATTTCTTTAATCTCTGCTAAGCAATGAAGTAAGGTCATTTCACAAATCAGGAAGTTTGTCTTCTTTGTGATCTGTGCTCACAATAAGCAGAAGATCATTGCCACATCCATGGCCTCTACACAAAGCCTCTCTTTGCAGCAGAAAGAAGTGGACGGGATCATGGAAGAGTACAAAGACATCTTCTCCTCACCCCCCTAGGTATCGATGCACTGTCAATTCAAGCATCCAATTGATCTAACCCCTGGTGCACCTCTTCCTAATGGACCAGTCTATCATCACTCACTGATGGAAAATTATGAAATCAAGCGCCAGATCCAAGATTTTCTTCAAAAGGAGAACATCATACCTAGATCCTCCCCTTGTGGAAGCCTAATTGTATTGGTGCAGAAGAAAGATGGGACCTGGCGTCTCTACATTGATTATAGAGCATTAAACAAAATCACAGTCAAGAATTGGTACCCAATTCCTAGAATTGATGAACTTCTTGACCAACTCAAGGGGGAAAAGTTCTTCAGGAAGATTGACCTAAAGTCTGGCTACCACTAGGTTCCCATGAAACCAACTGATGTATGGAAAACAACTTTCAAATCTAAATAAGGTCTCTTTGAAAAGTTGATCATACCCTTTGAATTGACAAATGCACCAACCACTTTCATGAGGTTAATGGATGATGTATTGAGACCCTTCACCAACTCTTTTGTGGTGTTCTATTTGGATGACATCCTCATCTTCAACGTAACTTGGGAGGATGACATGCAACATATTCAACAAGTTTTGAGCACTATGCAGCAACACAAGATATATGCCAACCTGGAAAAATGCTCCTTTGGCATGAACATGGTCCAATACTTGGAATGCATTGTTGATGAGCATGGGGTACATGTTGATCCATCTAAGATCCAAGTCATCTATGACTGGCCATCTCCGACGACACTAACCGAGCTTCAGAGCTTCTTGGGACTTGCCAACTTCTATCGATGGCTTGTGTTGGGATTCTCCCATATTGCATGGGCCCTCAACCAAGTGACCAAGGGTGGTTGCAGGGAAAAGTTTGCGTGGGAGAAGGAATAATAATGAGCATTTGATGATATGAAGCATCGCTTGTGCTCAACTTTGGTACTCTCCTTACCCGATCTGCAACAACTGTTCGATATTGATACTGGTGCATCTGAATATGTTGTAGGCACAATTCTCACTCAACACAGTCATCTGGTAGCATACCATAGTGAGACACTCTCAGATACTGTTCGGAAATACCCCACCTATGACAAGGAAATGTATTCCATTATACAAGCCTGTCATCAATGGAAACATTACATTCTGGGAAAGGAGACAATCATCCACACTGATCATAAGCCTATGCAGTTCATACAGACTCAAGGGAAGTTGCAGAATGACCACCATCAGAAGTGGTCCACCTACCTACAACAGTTCCATCTCAACATCAAGTATAAGAAAGGGAGCAAAAATCATGTCAGTAAATGCCTCGGTCGACCTCCCATGGATGCACTCACCACCATGCTCCATTCATGTGGGCATGAGGCATATGAGTGGCCCTAAATTTATTAGCAAGATCCAGACTTCGCCACCACCTATCAACTCTTGGGTAAAGGCACAAATGTCATCGATTTTCACATTCAGAACAAATTGTTATGCCATATGGGCCATCTTTGTGATCCTGCAAGTGAGGGTGCAAATATGATTTGGGAGGATCACTATAGTTGGATGGCAGGAAATTTTGGAGTGGAGAAAATTGTGGTCATTATACATAAACATTTTTATTGTCCAAAAAATTGACAGGACGTCAGCAAGTATATCATTTCTTGCATTGTTTGTGCCATTGCCAAGCCATCCATCAAGAAGAAAATATTATACACCCCTCTTCCTACTCCCAAGAGGCCTTGGGAATCCATCTCAATGGATTACATGTCTGGCCTTTCATCCACCAAGCAAGGTAATGATTGTGTATTTTCGGTAGTTGATCAGTTTTTGAAGATGGCCATTCTCACAGCCTGCAAGAAGAGCATCACAGCGGCAGATACTATGAAGCTCTTCTTTGAATGAGTGTGGGTCCATTTTGGGATACCACAGATCATCATCTTTGATTAGGGAAACAAGTTCCTCAACACATTTTGGTCGAGTCTCTGGTCACTGTTGGACACCAAGCTCACTAAATCCACTTCCTTCCACCCTCAAATCGATCGCCAAAAAGAGGTCATCAATCGAATGATTGTGCAAATCCTTCTCATGTATAACTCTAAGAATCCATGTACATGGGATGAGAGTCTTCCCTATGTTCAACACAACTACAACAATCCTCTCCATAGCTTCACCAACCATATCCCCTTTCAGGTGGGGTTGGGATTCCAACCCTTGGGTCCCATTGATGTTGCACTACCTCTTGCAACAACACATAAATATTCTTCCCGCGTTCAGTCTGAGGCCGAAAAATACACCATATTCATTGAGTGGATTCAGCACATCCACCAACAGGTCCATGAGATTTTGCATAAATCCAATGCTAAGTACAAACAACACCATGATCAACACCGGGTACCGCACAAATTTTAGGTGGGAGACAAGGCCTGGTTACATTTGTAGAAAGACCTCCTTATAGGGATCGATTGAAATCTTCATCCACTTCTCTATGGGCCTTACACTATCACCAAGTTTGTGGGTGACAATGATTTTGAGCTCATGACTCCCCCCTTCCTTGGATTGCACCTAGTTTTCAATGTGGACCTCCTTCGAACATATTTTCCACCATTATTGGACACCTCGGAGAACGTAGAACAATTGACACCAACACAACTCAACCCTGACTGCATGGAACATGCATTCACTAATCAGATAGTGGAGACATAGGTCAAGGGAACTTTCCAGCAGAGGATCCAACTTTATCGGGTTGTCAAGGTAGGGCAGCTCCTGCACCAAGGTAAGTGGCTCACCTGGAGCCAAATTCAACAAACATTTCCTCNGGGGCACTCAACACAATTGAGTCCATTGCTTCCTAAGGGGGGAGGACTGATCTAGGTGGATATTGGTGGCCACCCACCTATTCCAACTAGATCCTTTTGACAATTTTAGTTCAACACATTCTTTTGTAATTCTTTGTAATTGCAGGTTCTACACTTTCGGGGTTGTTTGAATCCCTACACAGCTTCCAGGTGGAGATCGGTGGCTGCCCACCTAATCTAACTGGTTTAGTTTGAAAATTTTCATGTCAGTACATATTTTTGTACTTCCAGGGCCATTTTGGGGCTGTAAACAATGTTTTTTTAGCTTGCCACAATGAAACTGTAGACATAGTTAGAGTTTGATGGCATAATGTGTAGTTATCGAAATACCTTTCCAACAGGCTATCACACACCTAAAACAAAGGTCGTATGCAAAGGTTACGACCCCAAGAATTTGAGGTACCAACTTACCCATTGGGGCCCACATAAATTTTGGTGTTTCACATCCTAGGGTTAGGTTTTTGGATGTCTAGGGTTTTGGCATTCATGAGTACTGTTAAAAAGGCCTCTAGAGCCTCATTGTAATCATTCTTCTCAGACAGATGCGCATAGTAGCCACATCTCTTCTCAGATATAGCTATCACCATTCAAGTAAGTTATTTTCAATTCTGCAATTTTACAGTTTTAGCGTATTTTATTTATTCAATAGAAGTTATTGTTCACCGGATATCTGTTGTTGTTCTCTATATCTCTGTGTTATTGTATTCATTCTATTATTCATTTTGTTCCACTCATAAATCCATATCAATGCAAGATATTTTTTATTTTAATAATAAATTTGAATATATAGGACCATTATGATTAGCCCCATTTTAGCTAAGTTATATGGAAGTACTTTGGAAAAGAAGATCAACACATGGCTAGAAAGTCATGGAAAATGAGCTAGAGACCAAGCCGGGTTTAGAGACTACCATTTCATTGTGGACCACCTTTTTAAATTTAGGTTCATTGCAGAGGAGTGACATATTGATATTTAACCAATCTCCTTTGTTATTTCATTGATTTTAGAAAATATTTTGACATTGTGCTTAGGACTAACCTCTGGAATAGAGCTGAAATTTCCTTTTGAGTTAAGAGTTGTTGCAATAATACTATATGAGAAAGTTATTGCCAAGTTTAGGAATATTGAGGGTTGATCGAAAGAAATCAACAGTAATATAGGATTCAAACAAGGTTGTTCTCTATCCCCTACCACTTTGGCATCTATATTGATAAGTTAGAAGATTGTTTGGACGATGCAGGTTGTGTTGGCCCAACTATCACCAGTATAGTCATCATTCTCCTTCTTTGTGATGATGATAGTATTCTTATGGTGAAGAGTCCCTCTGACCTAGGTAAGCAACTAATAACCCTCAAGGACTTCTGCTCCATCATGGGTATGACTATGAACACTGACAAAACAAAGGTTATAATAACTAAATCCAAAAGGATCACCTACTATACTTTTATTTATGACAACAATAGATTTTGTTATAGCAAGTTTTGCCTCACCCCATGCAACTTGCTCAGAAGGCATTTCCATTTCCCTATGCAGACTTGAAGTCCCCCTTTTCACTTCCCAGAGCCAAAAAAACATATTTTTCCACATATACTCGCCATACAAGTTAGACATCATGTGTATACGCAGGTTGCACCACTACAGTCCGCGTACATTGAGTTTGGTTCTCAAAATTAAAAATTGTGTTGGGTGTATACGCAGGTTGCACCACTACAGTCCGCGTACATTAAGTTTGGTTCTCAAAATTATAAATTGTGTCGGGTTTCCATGTCACGTCATGAGATCCATGATCCTTGACCTTCCATATACTGGAAAGATTCCAAATCGACCCTTCAGTTCCATTTGAAGGCTATAAATTGGGCCATATCCAAACCGTCGAAGAGGAGTGAATTCAACTTTTGAGAGAAAAGATACTCTGGAGAAATTTTCACTTCACATTGATTTTGCATCCTTTTTTCCTTTAAAGTCTGAACACATTGTTCAACCCCCAAGCTCTTCCCTTTTTGATGGACAACCTCATTATCTCTCTTATATGAGCTTGCCTTTGGTGGAGGATTGAAGTGGTGGAGGCCCATCTGGAAGGGACTTAGTTTCTCGGTTCCGAGACATGCCGACACAAAAGTTTTCCACTTATATACTTTTGTTGATCATTTTTTAATAGAAATACTATTTTCTCGTCCAATTGATATCTTGCAAATATTTGAATTATTATTCCATGGGTGTATTTGTTATGAATGTTAATGGATTGTGCTATTGTATGTTCTAACATTATATATTATCTTCGCATTCTTGTGTACCTTGGTTGTTGAGGACAAGTTGCAGGTATAAAGCTTTGAGTTTCGTGCACAATGGTGGTCTTCATCGAACGTTCGAACACGGTAGGCTCTTTATCTTTTCTTGTTAGCATTTTCATTTATATAATATACTTGGGATTAGAGTTGATTTTTGCAATCATTCCGTCTGTTGTGGTTTACCCCATGCCATAGAGTGATTTTCCTCGTAACAACTTGGAGGAAGTACCTTCATACAAGTATCTTGGAATCAATATCCACCAAAAGATCAATAAGAACTATAGCATTGAAAAAAGGATAAATTGAGGGTGAAAGATTATTATGGGCTCAAAAACAATTGTAAATTAGGAGACCTTTGGCTTTGGGATAAAAATAAACTCCTCTTTCACACTCTCGTCACTCCAGTTATCTTATATGGATGTGAAGTTTGGGATTGCAATATATCTAGAGAATCCTAGAGAAATATAGAACAGATCCAAAATAATTATATAACTTATAATCTCAAAATTAAAGGAAATACACCCTATCTTATCCTTATCATAGAAACAATCCTTCCCCCCATTGACATCATTGCTATGATTGGATACCTAACGTACAAGAACAAGCTAAACAACATGGATGACAAGAGGCTCCCCAAAATGACTTCAAACTCTAGCAAAAACCACCAGCGACTCAAGCAGGGATGACATAAAGATGTCAAATCTTGGCTAAATCATTGGGGAATACAGGAAGAAGCCATCATGCAGAATATCGATAATATTTCAAATATCATCACTTCTGAATTTAAGGAGAATATGTGGTGTGATAAATAATTAGTGGATATAAGGAAATTAAGATACTACAAGGAGGTGGTCAACCCTAATTTAGAAGATCAAAATTACCTCTCAGTTTTGAAAAATGCAAAGAAGAAAATCAACATTGCTAAAATGAGAACAAACTCTCACAAGCTACATAGTGAAACTAGGTGTTGGACAACTCCCAAACCACCATGGGATGAGAGAATCTGTCAACTTTGTGATACTAAGTGGGTAGAAGATGAAAAATACTTCCTCTTGGATTGCCGTGCATATACCCATATTAGATCCCAATTTAAAAATATTTGCCACATTACGGACCTTCCTAACCTCCTAAGTCATCAAAACTACAATGATCTTAGAATGCTTCTCTCAATGCTTTTTGAGCATAGAAATACAATTTTAAAGAAATTCAAGTAATCTCTTACCTTCTTAAGGTCTGATAGATCAATTGGTCTCAGTGGACGTTAATCATCATAATCATCATCATCATCATAAAAATAATTTATTTGATGTAAATATAAAGTAATATTATAATTTATTTAATATTTTAAATTAATAAAAAAATAAAACATAACATTAGTATTATTAATAATATTATTATAAAAATATAAGATAATTTTTATTTTAATAAATTTTGTAGACTTTAGGAGTCAAATCACTACACAGAGGAAGTCTCTTGTCCCACAAATTAAGAGATCTCATACACCAATTTGATATCTAACTTGATCACGACCTTAAATATAGATTATTATTATTATTATTATTATTATATAATATAAAGTAATATTAGAATTTATTTAATACTCTTAAATAACTATCTAAAAACATTCAATAAAAATGTTTTGTTCATTTTCCTTAATTATTTTAATAAGCATGACAATGACTAAGTTAATGATGTTGTATTTTAGGATTGAGTAAAACTTACGTAGTTGTTCATGGGCCCAATTGGTAATATTAATAAAACATAAAACATAACATTAAAAATTAAAAATAAAACTAAACATTAGTAATATTCAAACTAACTCTTTAATTAATTAAAAAAATAAAATATAACATTATTAATATTAATAATATTATTATAAAAATATAAGATTGTTTTTATTTTAATAACTTTTGTAGACTTTAGAAATTGATATGAAGAAGTTTCTTCTCTCATAAATTAAAAAGTTTTATATATCAATTTGATATCTAATTTGATCATAATTTTAAATATAAATTACTATTATTATAGTATAAAGTAATATTATAATTTATTTAATACTCTTAAATAATTATTTAAAAACATTCGATAAAAAGTTTTGTAAATTTTCCTTAATTATTTTAATAAACATGACGATGACTAAGTTAATGATGTTGTATTTTATGATTGAGTAAATCTTACGTAGTTGTCCATGAGTGTTCGTGTGTTTGAATGCCTTTCCTTGTCAAGGAGAAAACGTCACCAAGTCAGAGTGTTTATTAAGATTTTAAAAATATCACTAACTATTTGAGGTTGGTCCTCCTTTCTAGCTTTTGAGAAAAGTTTAGACTCTAGAGTATTATTTTGTCATGAAAGGTTGTCATGTCATTTAAAATATAAAGCATAACTTTTGTGAAAGTTTAGGGGTATTATTTTTATTTATGAAAGGTTGTTATGTAAATTTAAAACTTCTTTTTCTTAAGATAGATAGTATTAAGATAGATAGTATGTGATGATTGTTTTAAAAATTAAAAAAAAACAAAACAAATTATATTATTGTTTAAAAATATTGTAATGATTTGAATAGATATTTTATTTATTATTAAAAAAAATATTATTAATTTAAAATGAGAAATAATTATATAATATAAGATGATTGTTTTAAAAATAAAAATAAAAAACAAATTAATATTATAATAATTTGAATGAATATTTTATTTATTATTAAAAAATAAATCATTATCAATGTAAAATGAAAAATAATTATAACTTTTTATAATTTATCTTTCACATATACAAAATGCTTTAGAAATTTTGATAATTCTTACCTAAATATTTTAATAAAATTAGATACATTCACGTGGGTCTTTTTCACTTACTTCTCTAAAGCTATATCACATTATTTGGAGTTAACCCTTGTATTTTGTTGTATAAGATTTTTTTTTTAAATATGATTTATAAATTAATTATATATATTTTCTTTATTTACTTTGAAAAGTGTATTAAAACTATTTTTGAAGTGGTTAACAAGAGAAGAGATTTTTTTTAATACATTTTAAAATTTATTTGTACTCAAATGAGTTACTTCAAAGCATGTTTTGAAAATTGCATTTTTTAAAGTTAAAATCTTGTTGAACTTATGTTTATATTGAGGGAAGAGGGTGAATCAGTATAATATATTTTTTATTTTATTTAACCATTCATCAATCATTTATTGGCTGAGAAACAATAATCACATATAAACTCAAATCATAATGCACAGAGTTTAACATGGGAACCCAATCGAGAGAAAACCATAAAATTATCTTTATAAATGTTTGCAAGCACCGATCTCCTTAATTGGGCACCAACTCAACAAGATGTAGGCACCAAC
>JASDQU010353264.1:0-10381 GCA_032191745.1 Picea mariana
TTGCCGTCAGGATGATATAAGGATGTATTGGGGAATAATGAAAGAGATCATTTCGTAGAATAAGGATAATATTAAAAATAATATTACATCAAAATTTAAGCAGAAAATGTGGTACGATAAAGAGCTTGAGGAAAAAGTGAAATGGATATATTATAAGGAGGTAAATAAACCTAATCTAGAAGATAAAATATATCTTTCTATTTTGAGGAGTGTAAAGAAGAAAATACACATTACAAAAATAATAACAAATTCTCATGAGCTCCATAGTGAAATTGGGCGTTGGTTCGTTCCCAAAATACCGTCAGTTATGTCACCTTTGTGACACTAAAAGGGTTGACAATGAGAAACACTTTCTCTTAGAATTTCCATCTTATACCCAGTTTGGATTCGAATTTTAAAATATTTGTCACATTACCAAACTTCCTAACATTTTAACTCACCAAAATTGTGGTGATATTGGAATGCTTCTCTTAATGCTTTTCGAGTACATTATTAAAATTCTAAAGAATTCCAAGTAATCTCTTACCTTCTTAAGGTTTGATAGACCAACTCACTTACGATGAATATTAATCATCATCATCTTCATAATTTAGTAGAAAGGAAAAGGACGATATCAATTGAAATAGTAAAATCAAATTTCATAATATAAAGTTCGTATAATGATAAATTTACTGAAATGAGAAAAAGTGTTTTAATAAATTGTGACCCAAGGGTATTTAAAACGTCAAAATCACTCGAGTATCACACTTGGACTGTGCAACACCAATCTGGGCCACAACAACCCTTATCATGGTTTGATTTGAGGAGTCTTCTACCAACCACGACAAAGTTTCAAACCAATGTTACCTTACAAAATGATGCACTTCGAAACCAATCATCATAAGAAAATAAATTTGACAAATGAAAAAAAAAAATGATTAAACATATTATTATATGGTTTATAAAAAATTGAAAAAAAAAGAAAAAAAATATACTAAATTGAAAAAGTAAAACCTAAATTTTATAAATTGTGATTCTTTGATTGAGAAAATATTTTATTATATATATATATATATATATTATTTAATATTGAAAAAATTGGAAAAAAAAACAATTTAAAAGACTTTAAAATAAAAAATAAAATAAAATATTACCAATTATTATGAATTAAAATGGTTACATTTATTTATAATTTTTAAGAAAAATAGGATTTATTTTATTAAACGGATCACCATATGACTCAAAATTATCGATATTGAATGTATATATTATTTAATAATGGAAAAATAGAAAAAATTAACAATTAAAAAACTTTAAAAAATAAAATAAAATATTATGAATTATTATGAATTAAAATTTAAAAACTTCAAAAATTAAAATAAAAAATTCTGAATTATTATGAATAAAACTTGTTACATTTATTTATAGTTTCTAAGAAAATTAAGATTTATTTTATTAAACCGATCACCATATGGCTCAAGATAAAGAATAAAGTATGAGTTTAAAAAGAAAAGTTAGTTCTCATACATAAATACTTTTACATTTATTAATAAATTTATATATATATATATATATATATATATATATATATATATATATATAAACAGTTTACATTAACATAATCATTTTATGGATTTTTAAAAAGAAAACTAAGCTTATAGAAAGCTTCAGAATAGCAATCAAAAGGAAACCAAGTCACAAAAAACTTCAAAATACCAATTGAGATGTATTACAATTTCCATCTTGATGCTTAATCAACTGAAAGAGTTTCAAAACCTCATATAATCTAAAACAAGAGCTCAAGGACAACAAAACTAACATCAATATAAACAAGATAAACATTACTACAAATAGTGACAACATATGATGATCACAAAAAGAACATTATTGACTTAGTAGTTTGGTCCTTAAGGGCTTGGAGGCACATGAGCTTGCATGTAGGAACAACCTTTCTTAATGTCTTTTTGAGCATCTTCATCTACAATATTGACTATATTCGAGTAGGTTCTTTTAGAGTTCATTTATAATGACTAGATTCAGGTAGGTACCTTTAGAGTTTCTGGCACAATCCTTGTCATCATCCTTGTCATCTTCTACCTCAATTTTGATTCCAAAGACCAATTAGTAGGCCACCTCAAACTTGGCCTCAAATAACATGAACCTGTCCAATAGTTCTTTGTGTTGAGCTACATGCTCGTGAATAACTTGTTGAGCTCCATGCTCCTAGAGAACTTAGGCAATGAGGGTCTTAGTGAGCTAGTAATGCTCAATTTCTTTTAAGACCTTGATATATCTGCTCCATGAGAATCGATAGCTAAGGAACCAACCCTTAATGTCCTTCTTAATTTGCTCATTTACACCCATTTTAGGTTCTATGGAACAATTTCTTCCAATACGTCAACCGCCACCTTCAACTTAGTTGGGAACATGGTGTGGAAGGATTTCTCAACTCCCTTGGCCATTCTTTTATCTTTGATCAGAGGAGGTGTTGATGCCACACGAAGAGAAGACCAAGTTATGCTTCTAAGTTCTATGCCTCCTCCTTTGACCCCTTGAGCTAGATTCAAGAGCCTCCACATCAAAGTAGTCTTCCATATCAGGAAATGATCTGTGACGAGTTGTCTGTGGTCTCAAAGCACCGCAAACATGGAGAATAAAAAACCACTAGATATTATCACTAGTATTAGGAAATTGACACCGAAAGTATCCATGTTTGGACCTTGGTGCCTAGGGAACAACTACCAACATATACACCAAGAGAACCAGGCGACCAACCAAATTGTGAAGCTAGGATGAACATGACTCCTAGAATTTTGTCCATGAATATTTAGAGCCCCCTAAGCTGTTATGTTTTGGTTACCCATTGTGGTTACGCTGATGGAAACTGCCTTAGTTGAAAAATACCAAAGACGCAAAAAAATTACCCACAAACAAATTTCTATCCCTCAAAGTTGATAGAGCCACAAACAACTTCCAATACAAAGGCCACTGACATTCCCCACACCAACCAGAGAACCAAACCCCATGATCCTACTGAAACTCAGAAACGTGAAAGGCCCCCATGATTAGGCAAACTAGTTCCTCCATCCCAGCTAAAGCTCGATCCCCCTCCTTCTGCCATGCTTTCCTACATTCCCATCACTCTAATCTCAACAATGGATCTAGTTTGGATCGAAAGAGCCATGACCATATTCCAAGCCCCATTGTCCTCACTTTGATTGTCTTATTTTCTTTGGACCAGACGCATTGATATCTAGTCGACTTCACTTATGTGCTCTTATTTTCTTTGTACCAGGAACGATGATATCTAGCTACCTCCCCAAATGAGATCTGGGTTTACAAAATATATTATAATAATAATAATAATCTATTTTTAAGGTCACACCCAAGCACCAAATTGGTGTATGAGACCCCCTTGTTTCTGGGACAAGGGACCCCCTCCACCCAACGATTTGACTGATAAAGTTTATAGAGGTATACATACCCTACCCCCTCTGGATTTAAACTTGTGATCTCTTAGGAGGAAATACATGTTCTTAACCATTATAGAAGGAAGAGCCTCGACCCAACAATATCCCATCGCTAATATTCTACAATTACGACTCCCTAATGCATTTCCCCGCATACTACTTCTCAACGCAGACATGGAATATTTGTCCCTCCCTTTCCTTCATACTCGATAGCGAGACGCCAGAAAATATATGTGATTTCTTTTATTTCTATGGAACGGTGCTAGGCGTCTTCCTGGTGGCTCCTGCCTTCCACCGTCGTCCTCCCCCATTGGACAGTTTTGTCTGCAATCCTCTCAGACGGACGTCATCTAGACTACCCGCCATGTCATCCATAACGAAGGTCTTGGCCAAAGGCATCGTTCGGGGCGGGGAGGGCGAGACGTATAGAGTCGTGGTACTGGGAGAATCTCCCGAGACTGGCGACGGGATTAATTGACGGCGAGAAATAGTGGATATCTACGATTCCTCTCTGAAATCATGGCGGACTGCGGGTCACCTGGAAGATAATATGGAGGGAGATGAATACTGGGTGCAAGATAATTTGGAGGGAAATGAATCCTGGGAGCAGAATCCGATGGTTTTTGGCAGTGATTGTTTTTTCTACTGTATGACAACCCATCGTCGTCGGGGCATTGTTGGTTTTAGCATGCGAGAAGGGATCTCCATTTTTGCGGCACTGCCTGAGCTGCATGACGGCCAGATTGTGACCTACTCTCACCTACTCACATGCGGCTCGAGGATTTTAATCGCCGGAATTGCAATCTTCGACAGGAGGATTCAAAACGTGAGGACACTTTTAGAGGAGGATTCAAAACGTGAGGTTTTTCTGTGGGAGTTTCAAAGAGTGGAGGACGGCAACTCCTGGTGGATGGAGATTGCAAGGATGCCCCCTAATATTTTAATGGATTTTCAAAGTTTTCGACATTGTTCTCTTAGGGAGCAGTTTGAGTGCGTAGGAGTGGGGGATTTTGTGTGCTTCAGACCGTAGCGATCAAGTAGAGTGGTGATCCTTTACGATATAAGTAAAAATATATGGAGCTGGCTTCCTAATTGTCCTTCCACTGCGCTTTTTTATTCGAGCATGGCCTTCCAACCCAGACCTGATTTGATTCTAACTTGAAGAAGCCTCGCCCTCAAACAAAAAAGTAGAGATTGCTGTTTTAGGTTTTATGTAATGTCCTATGTTTGTTTAAATTAATTTTTTCTCATTATGGGTTATCATTATGGGTTAGTGACATTGCAAACATGGAAAAATAATAATCTATTAAATTAGAGGGATTATTCAATGTGTTTTTACAATGAGTTTGAATATAATGTAAAAGTATGAAATGTGGGAAATTGAATTAGTTTTGGAATATATAAATTTTATTTATAGAATTTGTGGATTTCAAATAACTATGTGAAATTTGATTTTTTTCAAACAATGTTATGTTATTTTTCAAGCAAAATATAATGTATTGAGTAATTTAATGATGAAATTTCCATATAAAAAATTATATAATTGTAGAAAACTCATTGTTCTATTGTAGGGTATTTTTTAAAACTTTATAATATTAATTGAATATATTTTTTTAATTATGAAAGTCATTATATCCTTGAAATTACAATGCCTTGTGTTAGTGAAGGCTATGAAAGTCTTAAAATTATCTAAAAAAAATTAGATTGTAGATCTCATTCAAGTGCGGTGTATAATTGTTGGAACATTAAGCATTGGCGATTCATCACACTTCGCTTGGATTTAGTTAGTCTGACGGTCAACCTACATGTGGACACAATCGGTTAGATGATCCACAAAACCTATACATTAGTCGGTAGATTAGTCGACTTGCATGTCGGTCAGACAATCGACCAATTTTCAATGATAGTCGTGCAGTGGATCGACCATCTCAACAATCAAACACTAGTTGGATGGATAATCGGTTGGGTTGAGCATCCTTATTGAGCCAACTAGACACTGCAAATTTGGACCAGTAAACTCTAATAACCAATGGTTATATATGCATAAGATCTTCCTAATTACAAGGAATGTTCTTAGATATTGAGGATATAAATAACGTAACCAACATGGGTCATTATCAATAAGAAATTGAAGTGATATCATATGGATATATCAAGGTCTAATATGCATTGTAATGTTCTAATCATAGTGTGGTTTGCTTAAGTGTTGTAATAGTGTCTTTAGACACCACCTTTGTCATTGAAATTTAATTTCCTCTTTGACTATCTGCAGTATTGTCTTTTTTGTTTCATGTTAGGTTCCACCCTATTCCCCAACATGGTATCAGAGTTGATGGTTTCAAACCTTGCATGTTGTCTACAAACCTTGTTGAGTCAGATCTATTGTGTGATTGACTCTAGGATGGTGGTTTGTTGATTGAAACTTATTGAAAAAGAATAATTTATGTCTACATATCAAAAATGGATTCAAATATTGATCTTGTTACTCTGAATGGATCAAATTACACAATATGAACACCATACATGGAAACCCTACTGAAGAGTAAAGGATCGTGGTAGTATATGAAGTATACAAGGATTGTGATTCCATATCCAACAATCGACCAAACAAAGTTCATTGTTGATGACAAGAAGAATAAGGATATGGGGGTCATCATGAACTATAACTCGTAGGAGATTTTGTTTCACATCATGTAATCAGTCGCCCTCATCATGTTTGGAAGAATATGAAGTTGTTGTTTTACAAAGTTGACGAGAGCCAAATCATGCACTTGGAGAAAGACTTGATCTCTCTCAATCCTCATTCTTTTGACATAATAGAGGACTATTTGGTTCTTGTCAAATAACTCTAGTTGAAATTGGGAAAATCTGGAAATAATTATCAAAAGAAAGATGGAAAAATCATTGAGATGGTCCTAATGAATTGGAGAAAACCATTCGATGTGTTTGTGTCAACTTTTTGCACCAACTAGAAATAACGCAAGAAACATGGTAAAGACTACACCTTTGAATATTTTTTTCTATTTTGGTTACTAATCATCATAGACTACTTGAATAAGGAAACCATGGCTGTAAAAATCAATCGGACTGTAAAAATCAAGGGAATTTTTTTTCCAAATTAGAGGGAAAGAGTATGGTTTGATACCTCTACAAGGATACATGGAGGCCTTGACCTGAAACTTAAGGGGAAGACATATGCACCCCGATGAAGTCAAAAGAAGAAGACATGTTAGTATCGTGGAATGATTGTACACATGGATAAGTTATTCTATAAGAAGAGAGACAATTTAGTGGAGAAGGTCAAACTCCTTGAAGGAGATGTGTCTTATGTACGACGAACCACTAATAATTTCACCTTCCAAGTTATAACTTCTCAAGCCCTACTATATCATTCTATGTAGAATGAATGGGTAGTCAACTTTGGGTGCACACATCATATGGATAAAGCTACCTCCTTGTTCACATCCTTGAATGATGCCAAATAGAGGAAGATTTATATTGTTGAAGATTTTTCTCTTGATATTGTTAGTTGGGGTGATGTTACCTATTGACATGGGAGGATTTTCAATGTTTACCATGTGACAAACCTCAATGCCAACCTATTGTATGTTTCTTAGTTAACACAGATAGGAAAGAGTGTATAATTTTGGCTAGATCGGTTCTATGTTCATGATTTGAGGAAAGGTCAATCGATTGTCATTGGAGGGGTTATCTACTGGAAGGACAGTCTATATAAGCTTCATGGCATGACTCAACCCAAGAATGGACCAACTGATCTTTTTTATCACACTGATGAATGAAATATAACTTGGCATGAATGAATCAAACACATGAATTTCCAAAGTTTCGACAAACTCACAACTAAAAAAATGAAGGATTGTTTAAAGACTATGTTCTTGGAAAGCATCATCAAGCACCAGTTCAATATAGAAAATCATGACAAGCACAAAGCCTACTGGAGCTGGTTCACAATGGTGTATTCTACATAAATATACCTTCCCTCGCAGGAACAAGGTATATTTTGACTTTCATTGATGATATATCTTGTTTCACATGGGTTTATTTTCTTAAGAATAAGAATTTTGTCTTTCAAAAGTTCAAAGAGTTTAGAGCCTTTGCTAAAAATAAATCTGGTCGACCCATCAAGTGTTTGGGATTAGACAATGGCAGTGAGTATGAAAATCAACCTTTTGAAGAATACTTAGTTTGATTTGGTGTTGAATGGTAGTGGTTGGTTCCTCATACAGATCAACATAATGAAATTGTATAACATAAGAATCAAGTGTTAGTCGAAATGGATAGATGTATTTTGCAAGCTAAATATTGTCCCTCTCACTTCTAGGATAGAGTGGTTTATTGTGAAAACTATCTTCTAAATCACATATTGAATCAAGTTCTTCCTTCCATGACTCTAGTGAAACAATGGTGTTGAAAGAAGGCTTATTCAACCACCTTTGTGTGTTTGTATGTGTTTCATGGGCTCACATTTACAATGATTGAAAAATAAGTTGGATGAAAAGAATCATGCTTGCATCATGATGGGATAATCTAAAGAGTTGAAATCGTGTCGATTGTTTGATCCTCTCAAACAAAAAATCATTATTATACACAATGTATTGTTTTATTAAAATTATTCTGGCATCAAGTTGTTGTATTCCTCCTCTAGATTTTTGTAAGATGATCCCTTTGATGTTGTCTCATAATCTGGTTCTCAAGTTCCATATTTTCGTCCTTCGATTGGACAATCGAACTTTGTTCCTATTTCGAATGGACCATTGATTTCTAAGTCGACTAGTTCGTCGATCTTTGTTTCGACTTGTCCATCGTATCCATCGACTGCAACTTTTCAGACTTCTAATCAACTTGTTCTCATGAACAATATTTCAAAGATGAAATTTTTTCAACTGATTCTTTCTCTTGCTGCTCATTTTGAATGGCAAATCCATCATATGGATGTGAAGGGTTCTTTTCTTCCTGGACACCTATTTGAAGAAATTTTCATGGAACAACCACCTAGTTTGTGACATATTGTAAACTAGTTTTTTTACTCAAGAATCCACTTTATGGTTTGAAGAAAAATCCTAGAGATTGGTATGCTAAGATCTATAGTTTCTTTCTTTGACATGGTTTGAAATGTTGGGAATCTGATCACAACTTGTATGTACTCGATACCAATTGAGAAACTTTGATTGTTTTTGTACATGTATATGATATCCTAATTGTTGGAAATAATATTGACCTTATTCTTAGATTGTAGAAACAACTTGCTGACTCCTTTGACATGACAAATCTTGGTACTCTACATTACTTTCTAGATCTTCAAGTATTACCACTATGTGATGGATTTTTCATTTCTCAATCAAAATATGAAATGTATCTTTTGACACATTTTAAGATGATTGATTTCAAGCCTTTTTCTACTCCTTTTCAATTTGGAGTAAAGCTCACAAAAACCTATTAAACACCTCAAGTTGATGCTACACTTTATCGACAATCGGTCGACAATATTATTTATCTTACTCATATTCGAACTAATTTTTATCTATTGTTAGTGTGTTTTATCGAATTACGTAGGACCCCAAATAAATCCATTGGAAAGTAGTCAAATGAATCATCCACTATTTTAAAGGTACCACTCATTTTGGTATCAAGTATTGTCGAAGTTCATATTCATTAGCCAACTTCACCAACTCCAACTCAGATATTGACAATGATAATTGAAAGTCTACTAGTGGCTATGTGTTTCATCTAAGAGCTTGTTTGTTAGTGTGGTCATGCAAGAAACATATATAAGTATCCTTTTCGAATATGGAAGTAGAATATCATGGAACCATTTAAGCATGCACTCAAGCAATATGGATCCGTGAACTTCTACGTGAAACTGGATTTCATGTTCATACCTCGACTAGAATCTACTATGATAATCAAAGTTCCATACAACTTGTTGATAATCCTGTTACCCATAATAAGATGAAGCGTGTTGAGATCCATGCTTACTATTTGAGACAATTGGTTCACAAAAATGTTGTCTCTCTTCAATATTTCATAATAGATGATCAAGTTGCTAATATCTTCAACAAATTTTTATCTAAAGATATATTGATCAAGCTCTGTATGATGCTTGAGATTCAGGAAGATGCAATTATGGGGTAGATATCATGATGATGAAATTTCACCTCATGAATATCCAAAGATGTGTGTTGATGGGGGGTGTTGAAACATCAAGCATTGATGGTTCATCAAACTTCTCCTAGATTCAAATGGTGAGGTGGTTGAACTACATATGGAAATAATCATTTGAGTGATCGACCATAAATCTACATTAGTCGGTTGAGTAGTCAACATGCATATCATTCAAATAGTCGACTAGTATTTGAATATAGTTGAGAGGTGGACCAACCAACCCATCAATCGGCTATGAGTTGGATGTATAGTGATTTGTGTTGAGCATCCTTGTCTGGTCAAATAGATAGTGTGGATTTGGCAGAGTGAACTCTAACAACCAATGATTATATATGGACAATATCTTCCTGATTACAAGGAAAGTGGTAAGATCTTGAGGCTATAAATAGTAGACCCCATGGGTCATTATCAACAAGCAATCAAAGTTATAGAAAAAATAAAAGAGGTATGTATTTTAGGATTTTGATATACTGTCAAGAAAAAAATATATTAAACAATATTAAACGATATATATTTTTTAAATTATATATTTGGCATTTTCATAGTTGACATTATATGTGCATGTATCTTCATAAACAATGAATATGTGTAGCATATAGAAAAATAATGTCAAAAATATAGATATTGAGAGGTAGTCATAAAATTGGAAGTTTTAATGTATTTGTAGACCAAACCACTAGGTTCATCATCCTAAACATAAATATGAGGAAACCAACTCTACAAAAAAATATGCTAGAGTTTTCACTCAT
>JASDQU010353266.1:0-12096 GCA_032191745.1 Picea mariana
TTTCATCGGAGTTTCGGGACTTTTGATGACACGAAAACGAGACGTTGAAAAACCCCGATCGCCGAGAATGCGACACATTAATTCAGTTAATTATTTCATTATTCTAATAAATCCGGATTATCTTTTCAAAGTTTTATTAATTAAGAGCTTTCGGAAATCGGGAAATCGGGAAATCGGGGATCGGGAGATCGGGATTTCTGATGGCGTGAAATTTTCCTCCGCGGAATCGCGAATGGCGATTTCCCAATATAATTAACTACTCTTAATCATGTTTAGCGATAATTAGCTTATAATCAGAATTTTATTAAGGATTTGTTTATATCGGAGATCGGGAAATCGGGGAAAACGATGTTAAGTTTACTTGTTCATTCAAACGGCGAAATGCAATTTCCCGATACGATTAACCTAACAGTTAAGACTGATTTTTTAAATGAGCTTTAAGATAATAATGAATTAATAGAGGATTAGCGCATCGGGAAATCGGGAAATCGGAAGATCGGGAAATAATGTGTATTGAAATTCGTTATTATCAAACCGCGAACTCCGATATCCCGATGTTTATTTAGAAAAACTTAAAATTTTATCATTGTGGTTTATTTAGAATATTATTTGAGAAAGTGTTTGGCACATTCATAGATTAATTTTCAATCATTCTTTTTCCAGAATAAGCCTCGAGTGTATTTCGAATTCATTAGATCTGAAAAATTTTAATAGTGCAAAGACTCCAGGATACCAAAATTTGTTCAAAAAACAAAATTTTAGTTCTGTTTCAACAGATGGTATGTGGAAAATGGAGCTTTGAGACATATGAAATATGACATTTCTTTATTCAACAAGATTTAAGAGAAAGAGGGAAGTATGAGTGTGGAGCTCAATGATGATGCTACTTATCCTATGAGAGGAGTTGGTTCCATTTTGTTTCAGACACCTTCAAGTGATTTTATTGAGTTGGGTAAAGTTTTGTTTGTTCTCGTGTTGAATAAAAATATTCTTTCAATATCCTGTATGATATATCTTCATTGTATGGTTGAGTTTGATTCTCAGGAGCTCATGTTTAGAAGATGAACCCATGTTGTGGAAAAATAGGTTCATGTTTGGGGTCTTTACATGTTGTAGGTAGACCCGATGAAGCATGGTTATTTGGTGCATGGCAGTGCCAACTTGTGTGAGTTATGGCACACATGTCTTGGTCATTTGAATTATAGAGTGCTTTCTGAAACTTAAAGAACTTAGTGCAGGGATTGCTAAAATTCAAGACAGAGAAAGAAGGTGTCTACAGAGACATCACCATGCTCAAGGAAGGGTCATTCAACCCTTATCTAGGATCCTCTTATATGAAAATAAAGTTC
Source organism: Picea mariana (assembly GCA_032191745.1). Lineage (NCBI taxonomy): Eukaryota > Viridiplantae > Streptophyta > Pinopsida > Pinales > Pinaceae > Picea > Picea mariana. Next base: position 1,350 of record JASDQU010353266.1, read on the forward strand.
TTGAGGAAGGGTCAACCGACTCTTTCATTGGATACCTTGCAACACGAATATCATCCTTGATGAAGGGTCAACCTACCTTTTTCCATGAGAGTACTATGTTAGAGGAAGGGTATGATGATTGTTCCCTGAGATCCTCTTCTACTTGGAAACTATGCTTGAGGAAGGGTCGATCAACCATTCCACTAGATACCCCATGACATGAATACCATCATTAAGGTTTGATCGACCCTTCCCTATGATCCCCTAGATGAGAATCTATGCTCAAGGAATGGTCAACCAACCCTTCCCCATGCACTTCCTAGATGGAAATAATATGGTAGAGGAAGGGTTAGTCGATGCTTCTTCGAGCTCTGCTTGAAAATATTGCTACACTTGAGGAAGGGTTGGGTAGCCACTCTCTAGGATCCCCACTTACATGAACACAATTCTCAAGGAAGGGTTAGCTAACCCTTCCACTTGATACCCCATGACAAAAATACCATCCTTGATGAAGGGTTAGTCGACCCTTCTTTGTTCTTAGCCTCCATGAGAATGATATGCTAGAGGAAGGGTTGACCAACCCTTCTTTAGGATCCCCTTCTATTTGGAAACTATGCTTGAGGAAGGGTTAGCCAACCCTTCTCCGTGCTCCCCCTCGAGGAGAATACTATGCTATAGTAAGTGTTAGCCAATCCTTCCTTGGGATCCCCTCGATGGGAAAACTATTATAGAGTTTAGGTTTTTGTAAATGGTATGGAATATCATTATTTGGTGGTGGCATCACTATGATGTTGACCAACCTAAAAATGAGGGTCATTAAGTCGGATTACTATGCAAGAAGGAATTTTGATAATGTGTCCAACAATTTTTATGTATATACTATTATATACTACAAATTTGCATGAAATTACAATGAATGCATCCAATAACCCATATAAGTTGTCTTTAATTAACTTCATGCTTGAAGCATAATGCTCCCTTACTTCTATTGGCCACACACACGCTTAAAAATTGTTGGACTACTTTTTCCCCTATCTATAGGTAATTGAATGATGTTGTTCATACTTTGTTTGGAGACTCTATGTTAGTGGCAAAGTGGATGAATGGTGAATAAAACATAAATGTTGCCTCTCTCCAACATCTATATGCACATTTGAAGGATGTCGAAGGTCTTTTCATTGATATTTCCATATTGCATATTTATAGAGAGCTAAATGTCAAAGAATATACTTCATCTAAAGAAAGATTAGACTTCAGGATAAAGAACTTGTTATGGTGGAATTTCAAGATGGGTCTATTTTTGAATCTATTTGTGCTCTCAATTCTCAATGAAGAAATATAATTTTAGGGATATAGGTGGTGGATCATAGAAATTTCTTTAGTGTATAAAATGAATGATGTAAAAGGACATTTAAACTATAATTGTTTTAATGTGTGGAACAATTCTACTATTTAGATAAGTTAAACTATACTTATTGTGGCTATAATATTCAAACTTGTAAGGTGAAGTTTATGAAAACTTTTTGGTCTTGGGAAGAACCTCTCAGACTCTTTTTGGTACCTGGGTCAAGTAAGATGACTTTTTGTAATGTGCCATGCACACTTCGTGCATGTGTTTTTAATTTTGATTTGAATACAAGATATGACCTTCTCTCTGGAAAATAAAAAGGATTGATAGAAGTTAATTTTTATAATGTTTTTGTAGTGAAGAATAGTCATAGAGGTCAACCCTTTTGGATTAACAAATTTAGAACAACAAAGTTAGAATTTTTCGTAGAGAAGAATAGTCATAGAGGTCTATCCTTTACTTTGAATGAACTTTAGAAAATTTTCTAAAAAAAAAAACTTCTTCATATAGGCTACAAGTGCACATACCTCCCCAAATAAATGACAACAGTCATAATAACTCCAATAGGTGAAAATGGGAAATACTAATCAATTTCCAATAGTGTGAAATAATATTTTATTCATAAAAAATAAAATGTCTCGACTAACACTGTCCTAAAAAGGCTACTATCTAAAATAATCTCAAATGAATAGTATTGTATTGTACTTTTTGTAATTCAGGAGGTAATGGTTTTAACATTTCCTTTCATAAGTCAGTGGCTTGTGTGGAAGATAGGGAATATGATGAGAATTAGATTACGAATGGACCCTTGGATAGGTAGCGAGGAAGATTTTATAGCCTACCTATTTGTTTAGTCAATTAAATTTATAATCTCATAAAGTTAATTGATTGTTATAGCGTCAATTCCCACCATTGAAGCATTGCTGATCTTATTGTCCTAGTCCCTATCCTACTTGCAGACACCTTTTCCCCATACCTCCTTGAAGATCTTCTAAAAGCACTTTATTTGGAAATTGTACGTGCCTAACAATTATGTAGTACGCGTATATGCAAGTTTCCCAAAGGAAAGTCGCATACATGGTAATAAATGTTCAAACAAATATATTTTGTGTAATTGCAAGTTGAGTTATGGGTTTGGTTAATTACCTAACTCTGTTTACTCGTACCCAATCGTCTTTAACTGATTGAAAATGGCTTAAATAGGGCATTTCTCCAGGGAGAAAGGTAATGAATGGATGCAAGTCAGAGAAAAAAAATGTTGGCTGATCCCCGCCATGTCTACAAGCCCAGAAATCTCCCTTGTTTTGTTGGTTCTCAACCTGGAAACCTTGTTTCTAGTCTTCCTTGAAGACCACCTTATCTGACTAGGATCCTCCTTGAATTCTCCTCGAGTCTTCTAGTGTATCAAAGGTTGGGACCTACCTTATTGTAGAAGCTTGGGTGGAGGGATGTGAAGTCCTTTGGACAGAGCAGTGTCACGATAATGCAGGTAATTGATTAGCCTTCAGACTGTTGATTTTTAATAAGATTCTCATTCCTTCGACGTTTTGTGTTCTTAATGTTTAATTCACGATCATTGAATGCTTATTGTATAAAACTCTAATTGCAAAGTATTTCTTTCATATTTTATTAGACTAAAAAGTTAGTTATTAGGATAACTACTTTTTCTCGTAGTCTTTTATGTGTGAGTTTTGTAGGTTTTCGGAAGAAGCAATCGAGGAGCGAGAAGATTCCATAATTTGGGAACTACATCGAACATAGGACCACACGTGATTTCATTTCTCTCCCTCTAATGAAATTTAGTTATTTCGATTAAATCAATTATAGAATCTTTACTGCTTGATGTTATAGGAATTTTCTTGTCTTTTATGATTATCGATCTGTTTCAGTTAGCTGACAACTATAGGAGACTTTCCCCGTAAACAAAATTGGTGATCATATTGAGGATTTCTCCCTAGTGGGCCCATCTTTGGGATTTTCTTTGTTTTCTNGAACATAGGACCACAAGTGATTTCATTTCTCTCCCTCTAATGAAATTTAGTTATTTCGATTAAATCAATTATAGAATCTTTACTGCTTGATGTTATAGGAATTTTCTTGTCTTTTATGATTATCGATCTGTTTCAGTTAGCTGACAACTGTAGGAGACTTTCCCCGTAAACAAAATTGGTGATCATATTGAGGATTTCTCCCTAGTGGGCCCATCTTTGGGATTTTCTTTGTTTTCTTGATTTTTTTCTTTTTGTTTAGTCTCTGGTTGCTTTCTGGTACTGTTATCCCCAACTCATAGGGATAACTAAGGACATGATGTCTTGAGGCCCTCAGGTTGCAAACATGGAGTACCAAGAGGCAACTTGACCAACAATGTCCACTTGCACAGACAAAGAGCCGCTTCACCACCATAGTTCTAGGCTCATCATGAGGGTATCAACCACATCAGCTGGCTTCCAGAAGAGATTGGGTCTTTCTCCATGAGGTACAAGTCAAGTATTATGATGAGTATCATTTCAATATTTGAGGCATTTGAGTTTATTACAATTTAAACTTCTTTTGATTATGTAACGTCTGCTTGGAAATTATGCTCTTTTCCCTATTTCACTTTGGTGGTTGACATTTCTCCCTAGTAAGTGGGTCACCCTTATGGATAGGTGTGCTACTGGGAGGTCCTCTTGACACGTCATAGTGCAATTCCCGACCATACTTGTCACTTTCCATACTTCATATTTTGGGATTTTCAGGCGTACTGACCCAAGAAGAGATTGTTCCTTATTTCATGGGAAGAAGGGGCTGAAGACCCAGAGGCTTGCAGTTGGAAAAAGTTAAAATCCAATCATGAACCTTCTAGATGCTGGCTCAAGGATATCAAGGACAATGAAATGTTTCTCATAAGAAACTGATGGGACCCATAAAAAATAACTAATGCAAAATGCCAACCAAGGTGGAGCATGTGTGGGAACTGTTTTTCATGGTTAGGTAGAAGCCCCACACATGAATTCAACTTGGGGAAGCATCATGTGACCAAGGTAGATTCAAGGCGGAAAATATTTTTCATTTTTAGGTAGAAGCCCCACCTTGGATTCAACTTGGAAACATATTAAAAAGACAAATGGCAATAAAAGGGCTTGGAAAAAGGTTGCATTGAAAATGAAGGTGAAACACACCCTTTACGAAGGCAACCATATATGAGATACTATGTTCCCCCATCCATGTCTATTCATCGACATGTCTTAGAGAGGGGCCCACTTGGGAAACACTCCTAAACTTGAGGTACGATTCACCCAATAGGTCGCTTTGTCAACCCTCCCATACTTAAACTTGACAAATTGCATAAGGTCTTTGAGCACTTGTTTATTTTTATGAGATGGTTTGAATGTACATGCTTATATGGATATTTTATTGATTTGATTTACTCATCATGATGCATTTGAATTGAGATTCATTGTCTTTGCAAGACCTAGTTGGTGGAAAGTTTTGGAAGAACAAGCCTAGCTTGGGCTTCCTTGGGGCTTGAAGCCCACAGGTTGGATACCGTGGTCCACATAATGGACGATGATTCTAGCCTTTGGAGGCCTAAGGAGATACCATGGAGGACATAACCCAACCCTTAGCCAACCCAACGATTTTCTCTTGAGGCTAAAACGTCACTTTTGAGGAGGTTGACGTCATCCTAGGGCTAGGGTTGTGGTGGTGGTGTTGTTGTTGCTTGACACTTGGAATATTTGGATGGAGAGGAATACCTTGAAGACCTTGGTGCTTGAGAGGGAGGCCTTTGGAGGCCCAATGTTTCATCTCCAAGCTCAACAATTTGCTAAAGGTGCCAAAACGTTTCCCTGAAGGGGTGACATCATGCTTCTTTAGGGTTTCTTATGTGCATTTTAGGGTTAAATTTGAATTTTATATTGTAAAGGGGATAAGTAAGGGTTGTTCTCCCATTACTTTTTAGTTTACCCTAAAATTAAGTTGACAAACACTTGTAGTAGGATTTGTATAAATAGAGATAATTTCATTTCATTTTCAAATCATAGCTCTCCCATTGTTAGAAGACTAGTGGCTGGAATTTGTGCCCTACTTGGGAATTTCAATATATCTCTCTTATGAAAATGATTCTTGGTAATTATTTCTTCGTGAATGCTTGAGCTAAGGTGGTGCACACTTCTTGGAGACTTCTTCTCTTGCTTATGAATGGTAATTTTCTTGGTGAACTAGGGTTTGTTCTCGCATCTCTCTTGGAATTGGTAAGGAAAATCTACAATTGTTAATTCTTCTTTCTTATTTCATGGTTATTATTCATTGAAACCCTAGGAGGAGTATGCGTGTATACATTGTCAGTCAAATTCACTTGAATGAATCTGATGCATTAAATTATCAACTTGGGTTTGTAATCTTATGAAGTATAAAGCACTGTATGTGCATGGATTTAGTTCCTCATTTATTAATGCAAATGTGTGAAGGGAACTAACCGTTGATCTAAATTAGGCAATATGAATTTTTATAAGAAGGAAATTAGGTCTTTTATGAAAACAAAGCAATCCTAACTAAAATAGAGTAAATAATAAAACAGAGTAAAGAGAAAATTCAGTACTGTGATAGTAATAATTCAATCATTCCTTAATCTTTGACCATTAATTTCATGAATTTTATCATTACGATTCCATGAACTATAGAAATTACCAAAGGGTTCTGTCAACCAATGATAGGTATGATTAATTGTACTATGTCAGAACTGAGAAATGAATCAAGCAAACTTAAAGAACAAAAAACAATTCCAACAATGTGATTAGAACAATAGTTCAATCATTCTTTTAATCTCTGATCATTAGCCTTATGAATTTTACCAATTGGTTTCATAAACTACAAAAGTTACCACAATGGTCCTATCAATCAATGATGAAGATGATCGCTAGTTTCTATAACAAAGCTAACAAATATTAAGTGAAGATAAGAATGAAATGGAATGCAAACACAATGAAACACAAATGAAAGGAAAGAACTGANCAAAAGTTACCGCAATGGTCCTATCAATCAATGATGAAGATGATCGCTAGTTTCTATAACAAAGCTAACAAATATTAAGTGAAGATAAGAATGAAATGGAATGCAAACACAATGAAACACACAAATGAAAGGAAAGAACTGAAATTAAAATGAAGCAACAAACTCAGTATCAAGGGTCCCTCCTACTTCCAATCCTATCACTATGATATTCTTATGCAGTTGCGAACTGAAAGGAACTATTTCATAAAGTGAACACAAAATTGGAATAATTGGCAGCACTTATATTAAACTGAAATTTGATTATAAGGTCTTGACATCCACCCCCCTTGGTAATGTTTGATACTTCTTATTTATACAAGTACATCATGATCTCTCAGATCCAGTTTCTTTGGAATAATCTCAACTCAAATCATAACAAAATGCACACGATATACAAAAACTCTGATTTACAATCTTCTTTTGATCCTTCCACAATTTCTTAACTAAATGATATGAAAAAATTCATGACAAGTATGCATGAATTTATTCATGCAATCTTGTTCTCTTTCGTGGACATTTTGGATGAGTCTAGTCTTGCATGATTTACCATGTATATATGTTGTCTGGAGCGTTGAATTTCCCTTTGTTGATGTGCTGAGAGGTCCTCGTGTTGATCTAATAGGTGGATAAGCTTAAGGTGCCAATTTGACATTTGTGGTAACTCTGGGGTTGATTTGGAAGTGGATTGATCCTTGCAAATGGACAAATATGCTACCTAAACCGTCATTAGCAACCTACATAAATATGGTAGCTACAGAATCAGGGGATTCTTCAACTTTTTGAAAATAACAATAAATTAAACTAAATTACATTAAGAATAACAAAAATATGTCAAAGACTGAACATTTACTTCAGATGCTCTTTTATATCACTTCTGGAATCAATCAAGCATTATGATGGAAAAATGAAGGCATAGTATATGAATATGACTAAAACATATGTAAAGGTAATGACAAAAAGAGTAAGTTTTCAAGGCCCAACATTTCACCCATGCTAGAGATGTTGTGTGTCCTCACACAATGAAATACCTTATTGCTCCCTCAAAATTTCAAAATTTCAACATTTTGTATTGTTTTGTTGATTAGACATGCTTTGCTTCCTCCAACAGTGCTTCTAATCCAGATGAAGCACCTTGATTTTTCTGTTTAACTCCTTGATTTTATTTCTTAGTCTTTGATTACAAACTCTTTCCTCTTGTGTCATCCCATACCATTTTTCTGCTTCCTTCATCAAAAGTTTTCTTTCATTATCAAACCCTTCTGTCTTCTTTTGTAACTTAGCTACAATCTTTTTCAACGTTTTGTTTTCTTCTTTGATATGCCTTTCTAAGACCTCTATCTCATAGATTGTATTCTGTAGTTCTTTAATTTTTTATTTGTCATTCTTAGAAGGAAGGGGATCTTCTGTAGTTTTTATTTCTTCATGAATTTTCTCTGAAATATCTCAAATTTCTTCAATCATAGGTGCAAAAAAGTCTATGTTTGAATAAATACATGTTTGCAAATCCTGAGCAGTAAAGGATCTAGTCGTTTGTCTTGTATTGGCCACGCCTTTTTTCTTTTTTGGGATTGTCATTTCTTCCCCTTGTTTCTCTAAATTGATCATAGGACTTGAAGTTTTGCTTCCATCACCTTCCATCTTTAACTCTCTTGATTTACTTCTTGTTCTTTGAATCATCTACTCAACTTCTAGCTTCTTTTTCTTTTCTTGCACAACTGCTGCTCTTGTGTCAATCTTTTGTGCTTGAGACCATGTATCCTCGATTTATGGTGCCTGTGACAACATCTCTTCAATGGAAGACTTTCGAGGTCATCCTCGCTTCCCTGTTACCAAGCTTGTTTCATTCTATTTTGGAACTGGGATTTGTTCCTCTGCTTCAACTGTTGTCAAACCTTGACCTTTGAGTTCCTTATGTACCCTCTTTGTTGAAGTCGAACCTTTGAACTATTCTTTTACTGTAATTGAACCTTGAACCTACATTTTCGTAGAACCCTTGAATGGAACCCTTGCCTTCTCTGAGTTTTCAAATTCCTCTATTTCAGCATCTGACATATGTATGCCAGTTTCTTCTTTGTTTTCATTACCTGCAACTTCAATCTCATCCTCATGCTCTATTACCTCCTCTATTTCAAGGAATCAATTTCTTACCAAGAAATCATCCCATGTATCATCCAAATGTTGTAATTTAGCTATGATGAGTATCTTTACCAGTGCACAGTGATACAAGCTTCGTTCCACATTTTGAGAGCTCTTCTGAATAGACAATGCCATTTTCTTACGACTGCTGAGTAAATAGAATGGCATATTGATTTCATAGCCTTTTTCAAAATGGAAAAACAAGCGAAGATTATAATAAAAGACTAACCCATACCTTCCTTCACAAGTGACATGTTTTTGCAGAATGAACAAAATGTTTCTCCACCTTGATTTAATTGCAGCAACATGTGTTCTTTTATTCCAATTTACTATTTTTTCAAGGTTCACTAGGAATTTCTTCCACTCATCATTCACTATCCTCTGGTTTTTAAACCATTTTTCACATGCTTGTGGTAATTATGTAGCTTAAGCGATGAATTCATCTGTTATATCCATCTCCATTTCTCATATGTAGACCCTTTGTCCATCAAATGCTTGTGAAAATTCTCGGGTCACCTTTTCATTATATCCCTGAAACTTCCGTAGAAACTGTTGAAATAATGTAACTACAAAGAGTATTCTAATTATTATTTGATATATTATTCATCAGATTAATCCCCATTGTGGATTGATCATGTCAGTTATTGTAATAGGACCAAATCCCCTTTTGCGGATTGGTCAAAAGACAACTGTAATAGGTAGAATAAGAAGTCGACCCCAACAGATATTAAAGAGGCCCATAAATATAATAAAGGTGGGTTTACCCACCCAGTTTGAGAAGTCGACCCTGCCAGCGAAGAGACACTTCACACGTGCGAGACTTGTATAAATAAAGAGGCCATTGCCTCACTTAGACACACAACTCACTTGCTCATTGAGAGACAAGTTTCGGATCTTCTATTGGAGAAGAAGGAGAGAGAGAGTGGCACATATCTTTGAGAGGACTTTCTGTATTAGTTTAAGAGATCTCTTGGCATTGTATTGGCTATCTATATTAAGGAAGTTTTTCTGGGTTTTCTTCCTCTAGAGGGTTTCCCAGGATAAATGTTGTCTCTTGTGATTGTGTATTTCTCAGTGATCTTGGATTATGCTATTGTTATCTAATGAAATGAAAACAACTATAATAATGGCTTAAACATTAACATGGTATTAGAGCCAAGCTAAAGGAAGCATCTTTCACAAGTGAAANTCTATATTAAGGAAGTTTTTCTGGGTTTTCTTCCTCTAGAGGGTTTCCCAGGATAAATGTTGTCTCTTGTGATTGTGTATTTCTCAGTGATATTGGATTATGCTATTGTTATCTAATGAAATGAAAACAACTATAATAATGGCTTAAACATTAACATGGTATTAGAGCCAAGCTAAAGGAAGCATCTTTCACAAGTGAAAAACATCACTGTTACCGTACATGAAAATTAGGGATTTTTGATGGTGAAGCTTTTCAGCCCCAAAACCATCTAGAAAAGTGCACCCTCCCTTGAGAATCAGTTTGGCACTCTCAGTGCACCTTTTCAGTGGCTGGATCTCCCAAAAAGTGAAACCCTAGTTTCACAAAGTACCAGAAGTACCAGAAAACTAGTGTACCAGAAGTACCAGAGGTACCAGAAGCACCAGTCCAGAAATACACATATCAAATTTGAAGGAGAAAAAGTTGGATTTTATCATATCCAAACACACCAGGCTACTCGCCTCAGCCAAGCGCACCTCCTGGTAAGTTCAGTTTTTGATTTTGAGCACTTTCATATTTTGGTCATTTTCCTAGCTCCAGGTAAAGATGTCTGCAAGTGTTAACCTTGTTGACAAGATAGAAGGAGTGGAAAACTTCCATTCCTGGAAGTATAGGATTGGCCTCATTCTTGAAGAGAATGACCTAGCAAGATTCGTCAAAGAAGAAGTACCGGAACCTGCCGATGCTGCAGAAAAGGCAAAGCATCAAAAGGACACAATAAGGGCCAAACGAATCATTGCAGATTCAATCAAAGACCATATGATTCCTTATGTGTCATCTAAGAAGACCCCGAAAGAAATGTTTGATGCCTTGACCAGACTATATGAAGGAAAGAACATAAACCAGAAGATGAATCTAAGAACTCAACTGAAGAATACAAGGATGCATAAAGGAGAAATGATTCAAGAATACTTAATCTTAGAATTCAAAGAACATCTAGAAGCTATTAGAGATACCATATACGAAGACGAACTCATAATGATGGACCTAAATGGTCTCACAAGACCTTGGGATGATTTCAT
>JASDQU010353272.1:0-11348 GCA_032191745.1 Picea mariana
CACCGCGGACGGATCTCGATGGGTGCCTCGTATACGGATACGCAGAGGGCCATGAGAAAGAACGCGCAGTTGAAAATCTTGGAATCAGTCGACTTCGCCAGTGCTTCGCTGATCTAGAACCGCGGCTCCTTTTGTGGGCCGTATTTCAAGATGCGGTCGATGAAGTTGGAGAAGAGACTCGACATCGGATTGTCTTGAGCCGAATTATCATCCTGCATGAACGAGATTGAACGCATTCGACTTCCACAGGACTATTCGATTAGGCTCGAAATTCGCGCGTAGCGAGAGGATGATATTCGGCGGCTCATTCCACGGTTTCAGAGTTTCTTTTTCGGCCGTAAGCAGTAGGGGCAATTGCGATTGTCTGCCGGGGTTGATGGACTCGCTGTTGGTTTTCCATTCTGATACCGGTGGAAAAGCCGCGATCCAGCCCCAGATATCCAGTCATTCCTCGCATAACGGATCATTAGACATCGGTGCGTGCTTATGGTTTTCCAGATACGTCGAGAGAGGAGATTTTCAGGTTACCCCGAGGGAGGAGATTTTCCAGACAGCTGAAAATAAGTATTTTTCATCTTCGGATTCTATCAGAGGTGAACGAGTCATAACCATAATCACATCATAGGCATCTATGGGTCGTTGAGAGGGAGCATATATTATATAAAAACATCCCACCACCATTATGTCGTATAAAACCATCCCACTAAAAGCATAATCCATCCGCGTTGAGACAGATGATCTCGGCGTCGGTGGGATGATTAAATCATCCCGCCACCATTACACTATATAAAACCATCTCACTATAGGCATCATCCATTACACTATAGGCATTATATATTATAATGATACCTTTATATTCTATGAATATAAATACTTTTTCCTTTTCTTGCCTAATAAAATATTTGGCTCAAGGCTGAAGTTTACTGTCTATTTAAAGTAACAGACGTGAATGATTCAGTTGAGAGGGAGCATATATTATATAAAAACATCCCACCACCATTATGTCATATAAAACCATCCCACTATAAGCATAATCCATCCGTATTGAGACAGATGATCTCGGCGTCGGTGGGATGATTAAATCATCCCGCCACCATTACACTGTATAAAACCATCTCACTATAGGCATCATCCGTGTTGAGACAGATGGTTTTGGTGGGATGATATTATATGAAACCATCTCACTACAGTCATCATCCATTTTGAGACAGATGGTTTTGGTGGGATGATTTTATAGAATAAATTATGTCTTAAAAAGAAGACTAGATTTTGGTGGAATCATTTTATATTCTCTATCTCATCAACATGGATGGAGGGCTTGGTGGAATCATTTTATATTCTTTATCTCATCAACATGGATGGAGGGCTATAGTGGGATAAGAAAAAGACTAATCAAGCTTCCTTCTTGCTTGTGCAAAGGAATCCAGCGTGAATGGAGTTAGTAGGAATGTGGACTCCATTATGGTTTTCTAGAAATCTGTAATAAATTGTGTTTTTTTTCAACATGAATGGAGTTAGTAGGAATGTGGATTTCATTATGGTTTTCTAGAAATCTGTAAAAAATCGTTTTTTTTTCCTGTATTTGGTTGTAGAGTTGGTCTTTGTTTTTTCCAAAAAAAACTTTGTTTGTTCTTAAGTATAAATTGTTTTTATCATGTATTTAGTTGTAAATGTTTTTTCAAGAAACTTTGCTGCTTATCAAGCTTTGTTCTTAAAGTTTTTTCTTTCATTATCTCCCGCTCATGGCTGAGGTATAGTGTCTATTTCTATAATATTATCTTTATATTCTATGAATATAAATACTTTTTCCTTTTCTAGGCCTAAAAAAAATATTTCAAAAAAAGTTTTATGGGATGATTTTATATTGTATTAACCAGGATGGATGTCTATAGCGGGATTAAGCACTTCAAAAATGTTTGTACAATAGATTATTTTCATTAAGATTATAGATTATTTTCATTAAGATTATAGATTATAGTGGGATAAGAAGTTCAAAAAAGTTTATAAGTTAGAGTATTGTGACAAAGATAAAACTTAAACAGAAACCACAGAAGTGAGACAGAGTTCACAAAAGATGGATTAATGAGATAAATCAATTACATTTATAGATTAGATCACACTCTTATCAAAGTGGATCTCAAACCACTTTCAAACATAATCTGGGTGCTAATGAAACAAAATCTAAACAACATTATAATTTTAATGCATTCTAGAAGTTTCTTCATTATTCTAACATCACCGTTTAATAGAGAAATGAATTCTAAAAATTTCAAACTTGAGTTTACCAATTGGTTTGGTAAATATATCAGCCACATTATCATTGGTATTACAAAATATCAAATCAATTTTGTTTGATTCAATCTTCTCCCTCACAAAGAGATGTTGTAGCTCGATGTGTTTTGATCTTGCATGATATATGGGATTGTGTGACAATTTCATAGCACTTTGATTATCACAGTTGATGCATGTTGGACTATTTTTCTCCTCTTCGACATCTGCAAGAATTCTCCACAACCAAACATCTTCACAGGTGGCACTGGTCAAGGCTTTATACTCAGATTTTATTGACGATAAAGAAACAGTAGGTTGCTTCTTGCTACTCCACGATACAACCCTCGATCCTATATGAAATGCACTGCATGAGGTGGATCTTCTATCATCAAGATTTCCTGGCCAATCTGAATAAAAAAAACATGCTAGATCAACATCAAATTCATCAATATACATAATACAAAAATTTATTGTTCCTTTCAAGTAACGAAGTACTTTCTTTGCAGTTTTTCAGTGACTCTCTAAAGGCTTATCCATGAACTAACTAAGGATTCTAACTGAGTATGCAATGTGTGGTCTCGTAGTGGTGAGGTAGCTCAAAGTTTCCACCAATTGAGGATATAAAGTACCATCTACCTCTTTAGTTCCATATTCACTGTATAATTGTGCATTATCTTCTAAGGGAGTTGACATAGCTTTACATTCACTCATATTGAACTTTCTAAGTATTTCTTTTGTATATTTACTTTGAGTGATCAATGTTTTACTAGGCTCTCTCCAAACCTCAATTCCTAAACAATAATGCAATTCACCAAGATCTTTCATTTCAAATTCTTGAGACAATTGTATTTTAATCTCTTCAACTAACTTGCATGCATTTCCTGTAATAATGAGATAATCCACATATAAAGATATTAAAGAAACATTTTCTTCTTCATCTTTCTTAACATACAGGTTAGGATCATTTTCGCTTTTCACAAACCCATTCTAATAAAAGAATGTATCTATCTTTACATACCATGATCTCGGTGCTTGTTTCAAACCATATAATGTTTTCCTTAAAAATCCTCTTTTTTTAAATCACCATTCAAAAAAACATATTTGACATCTAACTGATGTATTTTCCATTTATGTTTTGTAGCTAAGGAAATCAATATTCCAATTGTATTCGATTTAGCTATTGGTGCAAAAGTATCTTCGTAATAAATTCCCCCCTTTTGTGAATATCCTTTTGCAACTAATCTTTCCTTATATTTATCAATGCTACCATCTGCTTTAAATTTAGATTTATACAACCATTTGCTTCCAATACATTTGCTTCCAATAGGGACTTTATTTTTAGGCAGTTCAACCAATTCCCATGTTTGATTTTTCATAAGGGAGTCATATTCATCATTCATAGCATTTCTCTACTCTTCACGTTCTTTAGCTTGATCATAGTTTACAGGTTCTACAAAATTCATTGCATGAGACATCAATGCATAATCTTTATACCTTATAGGTGGTTGAGTTTGTCATGATGACCTCCTTGGTCCTTCATCGCTTTCATCTAGTCTCTTGCTCTGTGGAGACTCTTCTTCACTTGATGTAGCATGACTGCTTGAAGTGTCCATATCGCTTTCATTATGTTGTCCAACCTATTGTTCATGTTTAACCATTGCATCTATTTTGACATGTTCATCACTATCATTATGCCAAGCATCTGCATCATTCATTGTATCAACTCTATCTACATTCTCATGAAACACTACATCTCTACTTGCAAACAATTCATGTGAACTGGGATCAAACAATTTGTATGTTTTTTTATCAGTGCAATACCCAATAAAAACACACTTGATTGACGTTGCATCAAGTTTTCTTCTCTCATCCTTTGGAATATGTGCAAAGGAAGTGGATCCAAATACTTTTAAATGATCGACATCAGGTTTATAACCATGAATAATCTCAAAGGGAGTTTGGAAATCTAATTTCGTAGTTGGACTTCGATTTTTTAAATAAATTGCAGTATTAATGACTTATGCCCAAAAACCATTAGAAATATTTTTACCTTGAAGCATACTGCGAGCACACTCCACAAGTGTTATGTTCCTTCTTTCAACAACACCATGTAGCTGAGGTGTATGAGGTACTGTAAATTGTTGTTGGATCCCATGAAATTCACAATAACTTTTAAATGCACCTGATGTATATTCACCACCTTGACAAGATTTGAGAAATTTAATGCATTTGCCTCTGTGTTTTTCAGTCATAGGTCTGAATTGTTTAAAGTACTCAAAAAATCACTTTTTCTCCTTATGAAATAGACCGATGTATATCTAGATCTATTATCAACAAAAATAAGAAAGTAAGAAGCACCACCAAGTGACCTAGTTTACATAGGTTTGCATACATCAATATGAATTAGTTCAAGTATATTTGTTTGTCTTTTCTCTGTATGTATGGGAAATCCTCTTTCTGTTTCTTACCAAGTGCACATGCTTCACATGGAAAATGATCATTCTTCATAACAAGAAGACCTTTTACCATGGTTTTTCTTTGCAATAACATCAAATCATTGTAATTTAGGTTCCCATACCCGTGGTGCCATAACTCTTCTGTTGAAATTGTTGTGGATGTCAATGCAACATGATGGTTCATTGTAACATCCAACTTATACAATCCACCAACCTTGGTACCTCTAAAAACAACCCTATAGTGATCCTATATATCTTTTACAATGCACCTCAACTTATCAAATTCCATTGTTAGATTATTATCAGCAATAGTTGAAACATATATCAAATTATTTTTAATACCAGGAACATACATCACACTATGAATCTATCTCAATTGTCCATTAGGTAAGTTCACACTTATTACTCCATAGCCCTGGACTTTATGTGATTTGTTATCTCCTAAGTAAATGTGTTTTCTCATAATATTCATCATACCATTCTTTATTACAGGTCATATGAGATGATGCACCAGAATCTATGAACCATGCATTCTCATCGTCATTTTCAACAGACAATGCAGTTTCAAAAATAAACAACTTAAGATTTTTAAATCCATAATTGACTGAAGTATCTTTATGCACAAAATTTCCATTATGCCTTTTATATCTCTGATTTGATTCCTTTTAAAGAAACATTTCCTTCTTCATCTTTCTTAACATACATGTTAGGACCATTTTTTCTTTTCAGAAACCCATTCTGATAAAAGAGTGTATCTATCTTTACATACCATGATCTTGGTGCTTGTTTCAAACCATATAATGCTTTCCTTAACCTACAGATTAGATAATCTCATCCCTGCTTGAAAAAACCTTAAGGTTGAACCAAAAAAACCTGTTCTTTTAAATCACCATTCATAAAAGCATATTTGACATCTAACTGATGTATTTTCCATTTATGTTTTGTAGCTAAGGAAATCAATATTCCAATTGTATTCAATTTAGATATTGGTGAAAAAGTATCTTCGTAATCAATTCCCTCCTTTTGTGAATATCCTTTTGCAACTAATCTTTCCTTGTATTTATCAATGCTACCATATGCTTTAAATTTAGATTTATACAACCATTTGCTTCCAATAGGGACTTTGTTTTCTGGCAGTTCAACTAATTCCCTTGTTTGATTTTTCATAAGGGAGTCATATTCATCATTCATAGCATTTCTCGACTCTTCATGTTCTTTATCTTGATCATAGTTTATAGGTTCTACAACATTCATTCCATGAGACATCATTACATAATATTTATACCTTATAGGTGGTTGACTTTGTCATGATGACCTCCTTGGTTCTTCACTGATTTCATCTCGCCTCTTGCTCTGTGGAGACTCTTCTCCACTTGATGTATCATGACTTCTTGAAGTGTCCATATTTCTTTCATTTTTTTCTCGAACTTGTTGTTCCTGTTTAACCATTGCATCTATTTTGACATGTTCATCACTATCATTATGCCGAGAATCTACATCATTCATTGTATTAACTCTATCTGCATTCTCATGAAACATTACATTTCTACTTGCAAACAATTTATGTCAATTGAGATCAAACAATTTGTATGTTTTTTTATCAGTGCAATACCCAATGAAAACACACTTGATTGACTTTGCATCAAGTTTTCTTCTCTCATCCTTTGGAATATGTGCAATGGCAGTGGATCCAAGTACTCTTAAATGATTGACATCGGGTTTATAACCATGAATAATATCAAAGGGAGTTTTGAAATCTAATTTCGTAGTTGGACTTCGATTCTTTAAATAAATTGTAGTATTAATGACTTCTGCCCAAAAACTATTTGAAATGTTTTTACTTTGAAGCATACTGCGAGTACACTCCACAAGTGTTATGTTCCTTGTTTCAGCAACACTATTTTGTTGAGGTGTATGAGGTACTGTAAATTATTGTTGGATCCCATGAAATTTACAATAACTTTTAAATACACCTGATGTATATTCACCACCTTGATCAGATATGAGAACTTTAATACATTTGCCTGTGTGTTTTTTTCAGTCAAAGTTCTCAATTATTGAAAGTACTCAAACACATCACTTTTTCTCCTTATGAAATAGACCCATGTATATCTAGATCTATCATCAACAAAAATAAGAAAGTAAGAAGCACCACCAAGTGACCTAGTTTGCATAGGTCTGCATACATCAGTATGAATTAATTCAAGTATATTTGTTTGTCTTTTATTTGTATGTATGAGAAACTCCTCTTTATGTTTCTTACCAAGTGCACATGCTTCACATGGAAAATGATCATTCTTCATAACAGGAAGATTTTTTACCATCGTTTTTCTTTGCAACAACATCAAATCATTGTAATTTAGGTGCCTATACCCATGGTCCCATAACTCTTTTGTTGAAATTGTTGTGGATGTTAATGCAACATGAAGGTTCATTGTTACATCCAAATTGTATAATCCACCAACCCTGGTAACTCTAAAAAAAAACCTATAGTGATCCTGGATATCTTTTACAACGGACATAAACTTATGAAATTCCACCATTAGATTATTATCAGTGATAGTTGAAACATATATCAAATTATTTTTAATACTAGGAACATACATCACATTATGAATATGTCTCAATTGTCCCTTAGGTAAGTTCACACTTATTACTCCATAGCCATGGACTTTAAGCGATCTATTATCTCCTAAGTAAATGTGTTTTCTCATAATATTCATCATATCATTATTTATTACAATTCATATGAGTTGATGCACAAAAATCTATGAACCATACATTCTCATCATCATTTTCAACAGACAACGCAGTTTCAAAAATAAACAACTTAAGATTTTTAAATCCATCACTGACTAAAGTATCTTTATGCAAAAAAATTCCATTATGCATTTTATATCTCTGATTTGATTCATGATTCTTTCTTCTATATCAATCTTTAGAAAGATGTCCAAGTTTTCCACAATATTCACATTCAATATTTCTCTTAGAATGAGAATCAAGATGTGTCATACCTTTTTTCTTTGCTTGAAACTGACCTTTTTTCTTGTCCCAGGGTTTACCTCGGTATGATTTTTTACCTTGTGCAATCAAAGCCAAATCCGAGCCACTTGACTCCTGATCATAATTCTTCACTCTTTATTCCTCCTAAAGAAGGATACCAACCAATTCATCAAAAGTAGGGGGTGTTGGTCTAGCTGAGAGTGCTGAAATAAAGACTTTATAATCTTGCACTAAACCCTTCAAGGAAATTGTTAATAAATCAATACTGGAAACCTTTTCACCGATGTCACCCAGCTTATCACTTAAATATGTAATTTTGGATACAAATTACTTTTGCTTTCATTGGCTTCCATTTTTATAGATAATATCTTAGTTTTTAAAAATAAGATTCGGTTTGCATTAGAGGTTTCGCACAAACCTTTGAGAACACCCCACGTCTCTTTGGATACCTTATAGTCTCTTATATGAGGAATGATGTTTTCCTTTATGGACATACTCAACAACACTTTTTATTTCATCTCTCGTCTATCCCAATCTGAAATCGAGGTAACAATAGTGGGTTTGGGCTCATCACCTTTGATAATCGTTTACAGACTATATGCCTCTAAAATGGTGGCCATCTTAAATTTCTAGTTTACACAATTATCGCCATCAAGTTTAGTATACTCATTTAAATAAGAATCAACAAGAGGATTTGTCATCTTCCACACAAATACTTCAACAAGATTTAACAATTATTAACCAATGGAAAACAAGGAAAGTGTTTCGTATTTTACTGACTACCTGGTACTTCTCCTTTTCTGTGCGATCTGTGGCTCTACCTTGGTGGCAACGTTATTCCCATTGGCAGAATCATGAGTCATATCGGTGCAATCTACAATGGACAACAGATCGGTGTAGGAACAATGGACATGAGTGATAAACAGTAATACTGCAACACAACGTAGACACCAACAACAACAATATATAACGCTCAAAATTAAAGAAGAAATAATGATCGGTGCAGTGAACACAACATAGATAGTAGTAGCTGCAATTTGATTCAAGCCAGTAGCAATTGTGCAAATAAGAACAGTACTCAGCACAAAATAAGCGCATAGCAACACTCCATGCCAGACAATTCCAAAAGAAAAACCAGGCAATCACTTGACACTCAGCAACATAGACAACTTGCAGCGAACACAACTCATAAGCATGCAACAATAGAAAAATCATGCAGAAATATCGCAGCTCCTCAAAAACAACGAGCACATAATACACCCATCACCTTAGCGTACACTAAGCACATGTACATGCCCTCAAACTAGTTGATTCAGGGTTTGGTGCCCTCGACTGTCAACAACATTAAAAGAGACATATTGCAATATTGATAGCAGGGATTCGGTGCAAGCATAGCTCAGCAGGGATTCGGTGTAAGAACACACAGCTCGCAGCACACTCACAGCTCGCAGCACACTCACAGCTCCACACGTAGAGTGATACGAAGATACTGACATACACACAGCTCCACACGAAGAGCAATACCAAGAGAATAGCTCGTCGAATGGAAAACGAGAAGTGACAACAGTGATGGAAAACAAATTTACAAATGATGGTGGGCCGTCTCTTTTCACTGAACCTAAACTGGTGTGGTTCTTCATGTTGTATATCACTTGAGCTCTGATACCATATAAAAACTTAGACCTAAACCACACAAGTTAGACAGATCTCACAAAACTTGGATTAATGAGAGAAATCAATTACATTTATAGATTAGATCACACTCCTATCAAAGTGGATCTCAAATCACCTTCAAACACAATATGCGTGCTAATGAAACAAATGTTGGAGGTATTATTTTCTACCTACCAACAACCACCAAACTTCGAGAGAGTTCCACCGACATCCACCGGATGCTTCCAGATATTTCCTCTGAAAATTCTCTCGATGCTCTAGAGTCTTCCAAAGATGCTATATATACAAGGCAAATGTAATTGTGTTGATAAGATTAAGCAATAGAATTTCTTATGTGTTATTTGTCTATGTTATTCTGCTTCTAACCCTTCATTTGGTATCAGAGCTTGGATCTAGGCCTCAGTCCCTCATGGGAGGGCCCAGGATCCTGAGAGGAGTCACCCAGCGGTGGAGAGATGAGTGGAGGAGCGGGACGCTGGCCAAGTGCTACAACAACTACGGTTGAGGAAGAGGATAACGGGAAGCTTCGTCACGTTTATTAGGAGCAGCTGGAAAAGAGTGTTGTGTTCTTTCCTTTGCTGAGACTTTTGTATTGTTGAACAGTTTAGAAGACAAAGCAATTGGAATTAAAATGATTATAGATATGGCCTGCACGAAGTAGACATCCCGGAAGTCGACTGGTGGGAAGGCCCCGCGGAAGTAGCTAGCAATGAAGGTTGCTCGAAAGTATGCCCCTACCACAGGAGGAGTGAAAAAATCTCACAGGCTTAGGCTCAGAATCGTTTCCCTCCGTGAGATTCGAAAACACCAGAAGATCATCGAGCTGTTGATAAGGAAGCTCGCGTTCCAGCGTCTGGTGAGAGAAATCGCCTAGGTACCCATGTTTTTTAAGCGCTGCTCCATAATCATAAATACTTAAGCAAATCATGGGTATTTTTGTCCGTTGTGAGCTGAGGAAAGATGGGCACGTGGAGGTTGGGTGATCATTGTGTAATTGTGATCAGTAGACGTGTGAAGAGGAAAAGAGGTGTCCCTACGTGAAGGAGTCTCGATGTGTGCGCTGAAAGGGAGGATGTTTGCATCTATTTGGCTTATGGTTCGGTACTTGGTTTTTCTTTTGTAGTTAGTCTTCCTTTTATGCAATACTATATTTTATACAATCATTGCTTGGTTTTTATGGTGCTCGATATGGATGTCCTTGTTTTACTTTGAAACAATGCCCTCTGTGGGTTTAGTTCCTGTGCTTATGGATCATTCATAGGGCACATTTCCTACAATTCTTTTGATAATCATAAGCCAGTTTTTGGCCAATGGCCAACATGGAATATGTTGCAAGGATGCGTGAAGATGGAGCCTATCCCGGAAGGTAAAAATCTACATGCCCACATTATCAAAATTGGATATGTGTTTGACAAAATCTCAGGACGGGATGTGGTGTCCTGCACTGCGATAATTTCATAATATGTTCATAATGGAATTTTTTCTTGAAGAATAGAGGAACACACAATGATCTTCTCATGTCTTGTGATGAAGAAAGTAAAATGTCTTATTGGAGTGTTAGTCTGGGTATTTACACAATAAATTTTAAAGGTGTATGAGTCATGTGTGATTTCAAATTGGAGTCTGCAGACTTTTTATGTTAAGAGTGAACCCTGTTTGCATTCTTTATAGAGGCATACAAAGCTTGTGCACTCACTTTTTTGGATAGAAGTGGATAGTATTTGGCATCTGTTTGTGTTAGGACATGTATAGTGATAATAAGCGTTGGGAATATTGAATGGGTTTATATGTAATGGGCTTATAATTTGGGAATTTAATGATTCTTGTACCTATCATAAAATGTTATAATGATAAGTGATGTAAGGGGTGCATGATCTGTAGTACCAAGGGACCATCTCCTTTTTTTCTCCTGGGCGGAGGGAGATGAGTAGTAAGAATATGTCC
>JASDQU010353278.1:0-12096 GCA_032191745.1 Picea mariana
CATTTCTTTCATTAATAGAAATCGTGTATTACTGTATCTCTGTGTTTATGGTTGCATCTCTGATATATTTCTGTTATATTACTGGATATACGCGATATCTCTGTGCATTTCTTTATTATATCTCCGCTCTCATTTCGTGCCGAAAATAATCCGGATCAATACATGCACTACCTCTCCTAAGATTAATAGAATTCTTCCTCCAGGGGACTCAGAATGACTGGGAGTGTTGACATGTGTACAGGAAACTATGTCCAGAGTTGAGGAACTCACAGTTCATCTACTCAAAATTGAGCCACTACTGAGCTCGAGCATTTGCGTGTACAAACTATACAGTTTCTTACTTGTTTAAATACACAATCAAGCAAAGATAGGAACATAGTTTAATCATACAGTGACATGCACATCCCTAAACATTCACAGGACATCCAACTTTATTTATAGTTACAGATCAATCACACAGGGTATGAGAATACTTATCTGTTACAGGTTGTACCCAACTAACTGACTGTGGGTGTGTGCCTTTCCACCCAACTATAGGCTCAGAGGCATTCATCCTTAGCACTCTGGCCACCCCTGTGCCAAGCCATGATATCACTAGGGAAATTTTCCATCTCTTAGAGACCTTCTCTCTGTCACAGTATCCTTGCGAGGTTTATTATATGCTTCCTCAGCATCAAGCTCATGGTCGGGTCCTTCAGGTCATGTTCTTCGCACTTCCTTTTGGTTCGTGCATCTCCTTCCGATCTTGCGCTCTCGTCTAGTGTATCTTCTCTTGTTTTCCCTCTTTCTTATCATCTTCGTGTATGTATCTTACCTTCCTTCTTTAGGAAGGTTTCTGACCTGTCATGTTCCTTCTGTCAGAAGGAAGCTCGGGTCTACAGGTCTATGTGGTACTTCGGGTTGACAACCCATGTTTCCATTCATGGGGGTGGTTTATTATTCAACCACCGATCCTTTCCTTCATTAATTGATTCTTTCCTCTAGAGATAGCATGACTCGTACTTCAAGGCTTCACCCCCTAACAGTCAGTTATGGGCAATTTAACAATAATACATTTACATCGTCCACATGCCTTAGCATGGTAATCTTATTTTATGATTAATTACAAGCTGGGGGAAACAGTGGTGTTACAATCCCCCCCCCCCNCCCTAGAAAGGAACATTGTCCTCGGTATTCTTTCTCAATAACACATGTTATGAATTCCTCTTCCAACTACTTCAAAAATCTCGACCCTCCTTCATGGTCAGGTCCTCTCCAGACTCTTGGCCTTCGTCACTTGTCTTCAATAAATTCTTGGACAACAAGCACATTAATCACAAATTTTTCCAGACTCTTGGCCTAATATCCTAAACAATTCAATATAAAACTACAGATTCATTATCATATCAAACAAACAAAGATGTAAGTATAAATTCCCTATCATATCAAACAAAGTGTTTGATAAATGAGAACAATATGCCTAATAGCAATCCCAAATGTATCCTACGTAGGTTTACACATACATTTCCACCATTCAATATGAGCCTTACTTGCAAGTGTGATCAACAATTCAACCCTATGTATGTCACGTGCATAGCAAATCAACCATTTAATATGAGCCTTACTTGCAAGTGTGGTCAACAATTCAACTCTATTAATGAAATCTATAATGCAATGAATGGCAATCACTTAAGACCATTAAACACTTCAGAAGTACAAGGATGAACCAAAAGAGTTTCCCAATGACTGAATCATAATTAACCAAGAGAGTTTCCGAAGGATACAGAAGATATTGTTAAATGCATAATTCATAATTACATAGAAAAGGTTCTTAAAGGGTTATGATTGTTGGTTAATAAAAGAGGTAGATAATCCATTGTAAATATTCCAATTTTACAGATGAAGTTGTCAACTTGGACATGCAACCCTCTTATTTTTTAAGATGGGTTAAGGTTAAACTTAGATTGCAATATGTTCTTTGTTTACTATTTTTTAAATTAGAAGTTGACATTCATGAAATTATTACAAGAATTCTTTCTAATTTAAACCATCTAACTACCTACAAGCATATAAAAGAAATGCACTCACACAATATATGGTTGTTGTGGGTTTCGATGGGTTGGGACCCTAAGACTTTTTACAACCATATAAATCTGCATGTACCTACTAATCCCCACAATAGGAAGGTATCCTAAAGATAAACTTTGATGGGGCATCAACAAAGAACATATAGATCATATAAAGGATTGACATATAAATTCTAATGTAAGCAAGGTGGACATATAGGGATTTTTTACTACTAGAATGCAATCAAACCCAAAAACCCAAGTGCATGTAATTCCAACCCATGATTCTAAATACAAGCATATACCAAGCTATTACCCATACAAGAGACTTGAATTTCTTTGAGTTTGTAAATGATTATGGTCCTACATATTTTTTTTACCAACATGCTAGCAAACCCATAAAGCCACATACAATCCAACTCATAAACCCACAAGTCAAATTACACATATTAGATGTCAAATAGATAAACCCACAACAACCCACATGCAAAGCAAAGCAAGCCTATATCTCAAATTCCACATATTTGGGGTTAATTAGCTAAACCCACATCAACCCACAACATCTACAAACATTACCAAGTTATTACTTAAATTAGAGGCATAAATTCTTCAAATTTGTACATTTTGTAAACCCATAAAACCACATGCAAAGCAAAGCAAAGAAAACCTATTGATTGAATTATCCCATTAGTGGGAAATTAGCTAAACCCACAACAACTCATAGCAATTATAAATATTACCAAGCTATTAGATCTACTTAGAGGTTGAATTACCCATTCCCAACATCCAAGAAAACTCATAAACCCACATGCAAAGAAAATAAAACCTCTAGGTCTAAGTCCCAATAGATTGATTTCGTAATCGAACTCATTTCTAGCATCTAAGAAAACCCATAAAAGAAAACGAAAAGCAAATAAGAGGTCAATTCACCCATATCAAAGGTCAAGTAGCCAACCCAAATATCAAATGTCAAGTAGTTAAACCCACAAGTAATCCACATGATCAAGTAGCAAAGCAACATGGGAAATTACCATATTAGAGGTCAAGTAGCTACAACAACACATACGTTACAAACAATTATCCATAGCTAGCAATGAATTGCTAGAAAATGGATTTCCTTGAAGATTTTTATGTGTTGCAAAACACAATAGAGGTTCATAGGATTGTAGAAGTGAAATCCCACCACATAATCTTTAGAAGCACAATTCTTATGCATGATTCCATGCTTCATAACGCCACGAAAAAACCCACCAAGGTTTGTTTACCTACCAAAAATGCCACAAAATCTAAAATTAGGGTTTACTAAATATTTCAACAAGCATAACAAGATTGCAACAAGAAAAAAATGAATAGCGGGCTTACCTTTCCTTACAAATGAACAAAACAACAATTTCATCTAGTGAAAGTTGAATACGAGGCTTGCACTTCTCTACGAAACACCACAAAGCCACATTGTCATGCACCTTCAACATGAAAAAAATGATTTCAACAAGAGAAAATCGAATAACAAGTGTATATTTCAAACAACCAAGTGTATATTTCAAACAACGGGCTTACCTTTCCCTACAAAATGAACAACTCTACCACTGGTGTCCCTCACTTCTTTTGCGTAGTTGACAACTCGACCACATCAATCCTAGTGGAGTGGGATATCAAATACTAGGAGCGACTCTATCGAACCCTAAAAAATCCAAGACGAGAAACCCAATACCCAAGACCACAAACTATACAATTGTGTTCTCCAACTCCATTAAACCCAAGGCCAAAAACAACTTTCACAAAGAACTATATTAACACACCATGAGTAGCAGAGAGTGATGCTTTGAAATGCAAAAGAGTGCACCACCATTGAGGAAGCATCTCTTCAACTCAAGGGGAGAAATTACTCCTCTTTCAAATGAAAAAAGCATGGGTGACCAACTAATATTGGGACATGATTCAAATGGGTGAGAGGATAGCATCAATAAAATGTGCATCTAAAATCCCCAACTACCATAACACACGAGAGAAGCCATGTGAACATTGTCATATGCCACATCAGCTCATACACATGGCCAATTAGAGCCACCAAAGAAGGGAGGGTGCACCACTCCTAGTGTCCCACCCCTAAGTCGATAAGGTTAACATATCCACTCTCGATACATATAAGTCGATAAGGTTAACATCTCCACTCTCGATACATATTGAATATTTATGAGAAAAAAGTTATATGAATGTAGTGAATTTGATTAATGCCATTATCAAATTCTCATGGTTTCATTGGTGCAACATGTCTTTGACTTTGATCATTTTTAATTTAGAATCGTCCTTTAACTTCCATTTCAATGTAAGTTATTTTTTTAAAATACATGTTCAACATCAAATTCAAAATCGTCCTTTAACTTCAATGTAAGTTATTTTTTTAAATACATGTTCAACATCAAATTCAAGGGTAAGAACTTGCACTTTGAAGAACTCCGCCTTATGTTTCTGGATATGTTAATTAGGTCATAACTAGCATGTGACATGTGGCTAGATTTTCTTTTCTTTATGTCCACTAAGTCTTTGTTGTGACAACGTACAAGAGTATGAAAGGTGCAGATTAAAGAGCGAAATCCTTTAAAATGAAATTAAGAATTTTTGGGTGGCAATGTTTTACCTGAATAATTAATAATTAATTATACTTCATAATTTAAGATGAAAGATAGTGTCTCTAAAGTTAAAGTTCAAGCAGATTGGGAGGGAACATGCTCGAGATAAATTATGAGCTACTGTAGCAATCCTAGTGGACTATATTTATACTCATTGATTTCCCTAGATCCTTCATGCTTAACATTTCCTTCAACCTATTTTCTTAAGCGATCTAAATTGTCATCAATATTCTCAAAGGTCCTTGTTCCATTTTATTTAGTGTGAATTTTATTTAGCGTTCCATTGTATTTTTGCAAAATTGAAAATTGCTCTTGGTTAGGGAACAATGTCAAGGCATCTCTATGAGGTTTAGATAAATCTTTTCCACTTTAGGATTTCTTGGGAAAATCCAGAAATTGTAGAGGTAACCCTCAATCAAATGATATTCAACAATGCTCATACACAAAAGGAAATAAACTCTAAAAAGAAAATAAAATAGAGTTTAGAAAGGGAAAAGCCATGTCAAATGAATAAAGATGTTAATAAAAAAAACTACACTTAATCAATCAAACCAGAGGGAACCATATTCCTTATTTTTTCAAGTTATGAAAGATGAAATAAATAAAGAGGATTACTTCAAACCGCATAACATTTTAAGTAAGACAATTAATATTAATGGAAGATGACAATCTATTAATATTAATAACAAGAAAAATATAGACTATCAAATGATATGCATGATGCAGCTATCTAAATATAATTTAAAGAAATCTAAACAATTAATACCAAATCTATGTCCAGTTTGATGAACACCAAGCCACTATTTCAACATAAATTTTGATATAAAAATTGTTATCCTGACTAAAGAAAAAATAAATGTAACATCATGTGATAATGAATATCATCTATAAAATAAGCAGACATAAACAAAACCTTAATGAAAATTAAAAAGTAAAACAAAATAAATATTGAATATATCAAACATCCATTTAATTATAACTTAAAAAATTTATACAACTAAGAAAATGATTTAGATAAACACAAGAAATATTACAAACTGAAGAAAACAAAGAAAATAATCCTATCATCAAATAAAAATCAGATAAACACAAGAAATATTACAAACTGAAGAAAACAAAGAAAATAATCCTCTCATCATATTAAAATCAGATAAACACAAAGAAATATTACAAACTGAAGAAAACAAAGAAAATAATCCTCTCATCATATAAAAATCGTGCAGAGAAAGCTATTACAGGTATTCATAATTTTACAAACTCGGCTTGGACGAAAGCCATGCTTTCATTCCTTCCATACGGAGTCGATCCCTAACAATGTCCCAGCGCTATCTTTTTATCATATTCTTAATGTTGAGTTATGGTTATTTTTCTTAACCGAATCCCCTCAACTGAATTTAGGGTTGGGGTTGAGGTAGTTCTAAATAGGTTTGTTGAAGATGTGAATAACTCCCGAAGCATAATAATTGGTAATAGTTATGTTCCGGTAATCATCTATCACAATAGCATTTTTCCAGATGTCATACTTTCATAGCTTCTGGTATTACCATGCAGTATATATATTCCCAGCTCTTTATTCATGGGAGGTTGCATGACATTCTAACCTCAAAACTTGCATATCACAAATGGTGCCCTTCAAGGAATGACCATAACGGGAACTTCACCAAAGCAATGAAAGTAAAATCTCTAGGTGCGCAATATCACAACCAGGTTCTTCTCGTCTCCGGTCAATGTTATTAAAAGTAACAACGAAGATTTCACAAAGGAACTTCGATTAGCTAAATCTTTGATGCGTTTCTTAAATCATGAATAGAAAATGGAATTCCAATAATCCTTTTCCAGATTCATTGTGTCATTTGCACCATCTCATGGTTACAATCCAAGATGAACTCACGACTTTGGACACGTTCGAGAGCATAATGCTGCACGTTGTCATTTTAAGTGTCTCTAAAACCCTAGCTCGAAGCCTGTCAACCATATTTATTACACGTCTAATCAAAGCCACGTCTTTTGTTTCTCCATAGTTATCGCTGGATAAAACAAAATCTGAGCGCTATGGTGTAAGCTTTTTATTTATGTTGGAGTTCTCATTCGGAATTACACACCAGCGGAGGTTCTATATGATATCAGATTTCTGTCGGTGTGAATTTGGAACCCAAAGAGGTGGGGCGCCTATTTATTACAGCGTATTCTAGTCTCATTTCATTTAAAAGGAGGTTCCACCCTTTCTACGTGCATAGAACAAACGAGCAGAGACATAAAACCTTCCACACCGATGTTGCGTTCTATCGATCCATACCCAGCAAACATAAATTTAATATAATGGATCGTTCTTTGTTCAACGCCCAAAAGGACGCAGCAATCCTGGAGTTTTGGGCTATTTCCAATATGCCCTCAGAAAATGACTTATTATTCGTATGATAACTAAAGTGAATCCATGCAAGAAATGATCTCTTGGATCATCCAAAAACATGGGTATTAGCTCATTCCCACCAGGAGATGAAGTTTTAGTGGATGTTCATGTCCATTCCAGAGAGGAAGTCGATACTTTCCTGATAATTCTTCACTTCATTTCAGATTCTCATTGTTTCTATTATAAACTTATCATCGTGAGAAAGATAGAGTACAATCCCACTCTTCCCTGGGAATGACAGCTCCTTAGTATCCATTTTCACATAGATTAGCTTGAGAGATTATTTCCAAAGTGTTAGAAATTGGAAGTAGATTTTAAACAATTCATTAATCGAACCAGAAATTCCATTGCTTAGATAGTGGAGAACTCGATTCTCAACGTTCCGTATGAAATCATAATTATTTTCCACTAATGAGAGTCATCCTCATGTCTTATTATTTCTGAAATAAACTTTGAAACTCGTGTAAAAATGGCAGTGAAAAATGATATTGTCAACGGGATTCACGAGGTCCTCCATATGCACTTTCGGGTCCATATTCGTTGTTTTTGTTCCCATAATTTTCCATCTGCGTTAGGAAATATCCAGA
Source organism: Picea mariana (assembly GCA_032191745.1). NCBI lineage: Eukaryota > Viridiplantae > Streptophyta > Pinopsida > Pinales > Pinaceae > Picea > Picea mariana. Next base: position 7,673 of record JASDQU010353278.1, read on the forward strand.
TAACCAATTTGACTTTCATAAAACCATTGTTGAGTTGAATCTCCACATTATCTAGAATGATTGAACTCGGCTGCATGGTAATACAGAGAAGTAATTTCTAGATTTTCACATTCATGTGATTCTAGATGAGGAATGGACATTAGGGTTTGGGAACCCTATCTTGTTCTTTCGTCATACGAAGCAATCAATCAATGGTCGACGATGAGTTTCGGACTAGACATGCACAAGTTTTATATAGCTTGAGTGGGCCTAATGATTAAGAACATGTGTTTCCTCTTAAGAGGTCATAGGTTCAAATCCAGAGGGGGTAGGGTAGATTTTACCAGTCAAATCATTGGGCAAAGGGGGTCCCTTGTCCCACAAACAAGGAGATCTCATACACCAATTTGGTGTGTTGGCTTGGTCGTGACCTTAAAAATAGATTATTATTATTATTATTATTATTATTATATTTTCTCTCCAAGCCTGAAGAGTCCAATTAAACCTGGAAAACTTATTAAAGGAAAGTTTAAATAAAAATTTAAGAAAGTGAATTAAATGCCAACTCAAACAACAATGTAATGCAATGTAATGGATTGGTAACTATGTTAAATTATTTCAGTTTGAGTGAGATTAATGGTTAAGAACATGTATTTCCTTTTAAAAATTTACAAGTTCAAATTGAAAGAAAGATAAAGAAGCTTCATAGAACATTGTTCCCTCGCCAAATTAAAAAACAAAGTGACTTTGCATTCCCTTCATCCCCTACCCAAAGTGTTCATGAGTGTTCCTCCATCATGAGCAAACACTTGGCCATAGGAAATCATACTCATCGGTTGCAGTGTTTGAACTTGCACTCAACGCTCAACCTTACATTGGCCTCCTTACACCTGCTAGGAATTCGACGTTCTATGCTCATAGAAACCATGATGAGCCTCAACACTCCATAAAAAAGTTACTTACAAAATAGGATGGAAACCTACAGAATAAGCTTGAAGATAGATCCATATCTTTATTCTCTAGAAAAATGTTTGTATATAAGTTTTACCATAGTTAAAATTTTACATGGTCAATTTTAACTAACAACCAAAATTTGACATGTTCAATTCTAATAAGTTCACATAGCTCAAGCTTATGCTAGATAGTCAACTTTAACTAACAACCAAAATTTGACATAGTCGATCCTAATAATTAAAATAGGTTGCAAAGAGCTCAAGCCATGCATTTATTTATTTATGCTAGCTATTAATTTAGCTTCAAGAAAAGTTCCCCCATGTCATAGAAAGGCGCGTCTTATGTGCCCTATCAAACCAGGTAATAATATGTTATTTTAAATGGTGTTTTTTTAATGAAAACATAGAAATATGATTTTTCGTAATCTAATATATGTCATGGGATTTATGTTGGCGTTACAATGAGATATTATGTTTACTAGGTTTGTATTTTAATTAAAAACTTATAATTTGGTTCATGTTATAATGAAAATTTTCAATTATTATTATTATTGGATCTGAATTTTTTTTGATGTAAATCATATTTTTAACTCAAAATTTATTAAAAAAATTAAAAATTAAAAAAACAAATCAAGTAATTGTATTAAGGAAAAAAATGTTACAATCACAAATATTGAGTTGTATTATAGATTGTTTCAAAGGGCCACATACAGAGGGACTTTAATAGTCTTCATCGGATTCTATTGTAGGAAAAAAAACAATAGTTGTATGTAATTCAAGAAGATTTTTCTTGCTTCTATCACCATCATTTAATAGTCCCTCTCCCAAAAAATGTAGCTTCAATATTCTTCAAAAATAAACATGCAGTTTGCAAAAAGATTCATAAATATACAATTTCTTGAACCATAATCTCAAATAAAGTAAAAACTAAGGTTTATGAAGGTAAGAAGAAGATTGTCCTTGAGAGGGTTCAGGATTTCGCAGATTCCCTCGTGCAAATCCAATCCTTTTTTGGAAAGTAAATGTCACCAGGTCAATCCACAAAATTGTGCTCTAGTCCTACCTCCCAAGACTCGAAAAGAAAATGGTCATTGTTTTCTTTCGAAATGAATGGAAGGAGGTGAAATTTGCTTACCCAAAACCATCGAGTGGTCTTGAAGTTGAAGATGACCCATGGGGGGATCCTACTACAGTGATTTTATCTTCTTTGTTGTTATAATATCTGATGCAAAATTTCCTTCTGATGAGGATTTTTGAAATTCCTCAGAGGGGTTCTTCTTCAAAGGATATTGGGGTGGGTCTTTTGCAACTTATGGATCTTTTGGAACCAAAAACCTTTTTTGAACCTTAGGGAGAAATCCTTAACCAAGTGGATAGGTCGAGTCCCACTAGTGCTATGTCCATACCCATATAGCTAGACTCTCAAAATGAATATTCAATTTCATAGAAAACGCCAAGTAAGTTCCTAATTTCTTTAAATACCTCCTTTAACCGAAGAATCAAAGGGAGCCCCAGCATCCTTACTCAAACTAGAGTGAAGTTGAGATGGGTCGAATGGGTGTCGAAGTCCAAGTTTCATTTTATTAAGGTATAATTCATGCGAGCCTCATTTCCACATGTTCTATAGGACCCTATCTGCATCTTCTATGCTCTTGAAAATCCAAACCAACCAACCCTTCACAAGTACCATACTTTGCAGAGTGTAACCAAGAAATGCACCAAAGTTTTCCATTAACCAGGTTTTGAGGGAGTCTCATGATCCAGATTATTTTTTAGAACGAAATGAAAGCAGAGATATTAGAATGAAATACACATAAATATTGCCAGAAATAGAGAGATACATAATACACATTTTCTATTAATGGGCGAAATTTACAAAATGGTAGAAATATAGAGTGAAAGACTCACTAGAATGGTAGCAGCTTATCTCTGAGAAGAGATGTGATGGCTACTCACATTCACAAGAAGATGATTGTTACAATGAGGCTCCAAAGGCCTTTTTAACATAAAGAAAATCCAAAACCCTAACCCCGGAAGATGAAAATCCAAAAGGTTTGCGGGCCCCAATGGGGGTAGTTGATACGTCGAATTCTCGGAAGCGTAACTTTTTCATACGATCTTCGTTTGGGGCGCTCGATACACCATTGGAAAGGCCTAACCGAGAAGAATGATTTTCGACTAGCCCGGGAATCACAAACATTTATTCTCACGGCACATTTAAAATGGAATCACAAACATTTCTTAACTTTTGCATTCTAACAGTTGTATCACACCTACACAAACATGAAAGGAAACCTCATTTCTTACCTATGCATCATTTCAGCCTACCATACTTTTCAAAATGTAATTCAATCATTAAGTGAACTTAACCCATGGTGCCAACATCCATGGCCACATTCACACCCAATGCACACTTGCATTGATTTCAAGTTTGCCACACTTTATGACAAGCACTGTGTCATGGTGTGTTGGAGCTTAACCAACCTCTTCACCATAGGGCTTATTCATTCTCGTTCATTATTGCAACAGGACTGTACTTCATACTATAGATTGATCGTGAGCCCAAATTAGCACATATGAAACTATAAGTTTCTCTTGAATGCACCCAAGCATTCTTCCTTCATTAGTAACTAGGGTGCCAACACTCATGGCTCTTTAACACCTATACCATGTAAGTAAAATATTAGAAGTTCCTTCTTTCTCAATGGAAGATCCATTGTCTTCTCTTTATGTAAACATGCATTTCCTCGAAGTAATTACATGCAATGTGATAACTATGAGCACCTTTATTCCCAATCTCTCAAGATTGGTTATCGTACCCATGGTACTCTTTACTCCTGCCATTTCCTTGCAAGTATTATAACTCATCTTTGGTTGGCATAGACTTACTCTCTCTATTATTCAGGTTCATTTCTTGAATCATGCCCTACTTGGGTATAAATGGCATACAACAACCACTCAAAATTTATTCGCATGCCTTTAAGATAATGTAATCTTTTCAAAAGGATTTCCTATCAAATTCCTTCATACCTTATGCCACATAGGTATGAACATTTTTATACTTGTTATCGTTGCTCGCACCCTCTCTGATATCACCTCATTAATGGTGCTTTATGGGGACTTTTAAAGTCCCTTCAACAATATTTTAATGACAACCTTCTCATTGTCATCATCTGCTTGAGGTTGTCTATCATTGGCAATTGTCTTCCTCAATGGCTCCAATTCCTTTCTACACATACATCATACATCACAATGTATTAGTCATCATGTAAAATAAAAATGTTTGTATCATTGCATTCAAATCAATAAAACATTTTCAGATATGCCCTAGCATATATTTATGCACTTCATTACATTACTCCTTAATGTTGTCATGAGTGCAACACAACAATTCTCAATTGTTTCTACAGTCATAAAACCATCATTGTTATGGTGTCAAACATTTACTTTTCATAGCACACTAGTTCTTGTCCTAGAGAAAACATAATATTC
>JASDQU010353284.1:0-11365 GCA_032191745.1 Picea mariana
TCCGTGCCAAATCTTCTCTCGGAAGATGAGGGCACATCCCGCTCCCATGTTTCCTGTCATCACAGTTGGTCCTTTCACCAAGTGGGGGATTGATTACACTACTTGAAACCCTCCTTCAGCAAGGGGGCACCACTATATCATCGTAGTTGTAGACTACTTCACCAAGTGGGTCGAAGCTATGCCAATGTTTAAAGATGATGGAGAGACTGGAACTCTCTTTTTATTCAACCAGATCATAGCAAGGTTTGGCATCCTGAGGGAGATTGTCACTGACCATGGTAGTCACTTTCAGAATTAGATGATGACCGAATTAACATCAAAGCTTGGGTTACAGAAAGAACATTCATCACCCTACTACCCCCAAGCCAATGGGCAGGTGGAAGCTGTAAAAACAACTCTTAAGACTATTCTACAATGAACTATCAACTCAGCCAAGTCAAATTGGCATTTGATGTTATACTCGACATTATGGGATTACTGAACATCTGTTAAGACTGCAACTAGTTTCTCACCTTTTCAACTCATTTACGGGCTGGAGGCAGTCTTTCCCATCGAATGTCAGATCTCATCTCTAAAGTTGGCAGTACAATTATTGCCAGACACTTCTCCACTCGAAGAACTGTTAGTATACCTTGAGAAGCTCAATGAACAACATCGTGATGCGGCCCTGGCCAACGAAGCTCACAAACATAAAGTCAAGTGTCAATATGATAGGTCTGTTCATCCTCGGATTTTCTTTGAAGGCGACCTTGTCCTGGTCTATGACCAAGATAAGGACCCCGTGGGGGCAGGCAAATTCAAACCCATGTGGTTGGAACCTTTCATCATAAAAGAGGTATTAAAAAATGACACTTATCATCTGGTTGATTTTGAAGGGAATGCTTTGGCGGAGCCTAGAAATGGGCCCTACCTCAAGAAGTATTACTCATAGGCAGGTCATTGTGTGTAACTTTTTGTAACATATGTATCGTCTTTGTACTATTACTTTTTAGTTTCTTTTAGTGTTATGGACATGCTGTTGATATTATTTTTCGTCACTGTGGCAGATGTCAAGTGATTCCGAGGTGTTTGTTGGGTATGCAGATGGTGCTAGTCGGCACACTCGGAGGCTTGCCTCCGCAGCTTGGGTAATCTTTACACCTCAAGGCCAGTTATTATCTTCCGGAGGTATATGCTTAGGTGACACTACAAATAATGTTGCTGAGTATAGCGCAGTTATTGATTTGCTTCGTGACGCTTTTTCATTGGGTATCTCTCATCTCCAGGTCTATCTAGACACTCAACTGGTTGTGTCTCATTTAAACAGAGGGTACCGGGTTCATGATCCAACTTTATACTGACGATTCCTTAGGGTACGTCTCTTAGAACGAAACTTTGATTATATTACATATTTTCATATTCCTAGGAGATTAAACCAAGTTAATGATACTCTATCTAATCAAATTTTAGATTGGCATCTTTCACACATATGAAAGAACATTAACATAAGCATGTAAATACGTTTTTGCACACATGATCCATAAGACACAAAATACCAAAAAACCATATATAATATCATAAAGTAACCAAAGTACATAGATGGACGCAAGCGCCTCAAAAAAAGGACCGATAACGAGTCACAGGGCTTATGCCCTCAAAAAATATATACAAGTAGTGCTCGTGGAACGTCAAAATGTCTAGCTAAAGTCAGGGCCTGTGGGCCCTGTTATACTAGTCCACAACATTGGCTAAACGCCGAAACAACCGAACCCACGTCCGTGGTGCCCCCACTACATGAGACTGCATAGATGGTGGCAGGTCCTCAATCTCTGCCATCGGGACTGTGCGAGTGAGCACAATAAAGTTACGCTCAACCCGTCTCAATACTCTCTCAGCCTCCCCGGCTGGGAGATCTCCTGCTACTGCTGGTCCCCCTGCGGCGACAGGTGTGGCCCCTGGCCGAGGATCACGCCTGTTCCTCGCATAGTCAGCAGGTCGCACTGGTCCCACGTCTGCACACAATAAAACACATATCCGTCAAAAACTCTGGCATAACAAAAAAAATGATATATATAACAGAACAACATAAAAATTACATATACAACAACAAAAAAAAACTACAAAGGTGGAGACTTACCCATCTCCCCTCGCTCCTCACCAGGAGGTACTAGTATCTCGGGGTCTCTCAAAAAATCAATCCCAGCATAGGGGTAGTCCTCTATAACCGGGATCTGTCATGACATCCATGCAAAAAAGTCATCATCGAAGGACTCATTGGTCCTTCCACCACCCTGTCACGGCAGTAGTACTTCCCACCTACACACAGTAGGAAGAGAGGCCTGGTGTCCTCGTACTACTACTAGACGACTAAAACTCGAAACTCTCTCGGAAAAGAATGAACACAGAATGGTCCCGAACCCAAAGTTCCTATGTGTCTGCAAATGAAAATCTGTCAATTGCCTCTTCATACACTCAAGCAAAGTGGTACTCCAATAAAAAACATGTGCATTTAAGCACTGGACTGCATAGTTCATCTGTGCGCGGGACGCCTGATGTAGAGTGGCAGAACCATTAATTCGCCCAATAAGCAATACTATCACCTGTAGTGATAGGTTAGTGATCTTTCTTATAGGCACCTGCGTGCTCGTGTGGTCTGTATCATTTGCACAGTAGAGGCCTATCAATTCCGCTATGTTATGCGGCCCCGCAGGAAAAGTCTGAAAATTGACTGGTTCCCCTCTCCTAGAGAGGCCAGTCAAAAAGTAAATGTCCTCGACCATGGGCACCAGTGACTGCCCCTCTAACATGAATGCCTCTGCATCAAGATGCTAGTAGTCAAACAAGGCATTCAATAGCCTAGGTTGTGCCCACATGAAAGGACATAGAAAAAACTTGAGTAAACCACACTGCATCAAAGTAGCCACAACATTGGGGTATTCCTCGACCAACTCATTCACCTCTTCATGCTCTCTTTCTCTCCAGTGGACATACATCCTGCAAAACAAAAAGGTTCAGGAGGGTTAACCCTTGCTTTTGAAGTATTTTTCATTCAATAAGGGGGCCCACGTGTGTTGTAATGGTGACAGTCGCGTGTACACACGTGTAGCGTTTACTATGCCTGAATGTACACGCGACCTGTCTTGAGACAATCCGTGTGGACCTAGGGCTGAATTTTTTAAGGTCGACGCCCCCCTAAAAAATGAAACCCAATGCAAAAATAAAGACATAAAATGCAAGATAAGGGAGTTTGTACTTACTTGGTCTAGACAAAAGTTTGTTTCGTCCACTGTAGCTCCCAGAATCACCACTTTAATCAAAGGGGGTCTTTTGGCTCCAGAGTCAATTTCCAAATCAGCAATGGTGATAATGCACTGCCAGCCTCTATTTATAGACTTTTTGGTCTCTTTTTGTCACTTTTTGGGCCTCCCTTATCATTTTCTTTATACCAAAAAACATTTAGAGTGATTCAGGAGTTGCATAGAAGAGATTTGATCGGGTATTGGGACAATTGTTTTTTTGAGTTTGAGTATTTTTTGACGGTCTGTGGAATTTTTTTTCGACGATCAACTGGAACATATAGGTTAGGTTTCTACCTTGATTTTTGTATCTCGTTGTCTTTTTCCTTTTCCATAAGATCGATCCCATCAGGTTGTGACACAGAACCATCATCCCTGCTTTAGAAGTGTCACAACTTGGTGGTAGAGCTTACCAGAACATGGATGCCCTAGGTAGATCCTGGTTGCATTATGGTATTCATGCTGTCTCTAAAACACTGTAGGCTCGGGAGTCCTTGTAGTTTTTCCTGAATACGAGTTTGAGCCTCATTTGCATGATTCTTCTTCGCTCTTGACCTCACCCTCAGGACTCCCAAAATATAGTAGGTATTCTTTCAATCCCTTTTCAAACCCTCTAAATATGAAAATATTGCCGAGTGATCTTGTGGCCTTTCACGCTCGTTAAACTGAAATTTGAAGTCACGTTTGTCCAGTGGTAGTTTACCCCTTTTTCGATCTGGATGGTCAACTGTACGAACAAAGGTATACTCTATGGAACTTCAACTCTATAGAAGAGTACTCTCAGGTATAATTTTATTCTTTTTTCGGGCCTGAGGTACTAAAATTACAAAGAAGGAACCCCCACAGAGTCCATAGTTAATCTCTTTTCAGTCTCGCTAAAATTGAAAAGATCGCCGAGTGACCTTATTCTTTCACACTCGTTAAACTGGTCCATAAGAACATTCCTGACGGAGTCCATAGTTAAGATTTTTTCAGACTCCTTAAAAATGAAAAAATGGCCGAGTGATCCCTTCCTTGTCACACTCGTTAAAATGGTTTTGAATAGACGTCTTGTCGGTGCTAGTTTACCCCTTTTTCGAACCAACTAGACTATCTTCGAAAAAGGTACCCCAACTGAGTCTCCTTTTATGTTTTTTCAGACTCTCTAAATATGAAAACCACCGATCTTACCTTCTCTGGGCTCGTTAAAATTACATCGAAGGACGTTACCATTGTGTGTTTTATTAACTACGTTTGCATACCTTATATGCCAGCCTTGTAATAGTTTGCTTCTGCGTCTTAACACCTTTGGCCCCCGGAGGATTTTTCCCGAGTATCATTCTACTAGAACATCAGTCTTGTCCTTGTGCCTTGAACTTGTATGTTTGCAACACTCGTTCCTCCATTGTAATGTAATATTCCTTTATTCTTTTTCCCAAAATTATTGAAAAAGACAAAAAAAAATTAAATATACCCCAAAAAGAGGAAGGGAAAAGTATTTTCTTTATTGGCAGCATAATGAGTCACCCTTGGATAAGGCACATCTGTTCGTTTTTTCATCAAACTATGGGATGTAGTACGACCTTAGGAAGCTATTCTCACTATATAGAGTTATGTCCTCCACCGTTTGGTTATCCTTCCAAACATATGGAGAGTTTGCGTTGCCTCCTGCTTTGTAGACCTATAATTAATGCCAGGCTGTCTAAGTCTCATCATTTTTCGTGCTATTGTCCAAGGGAAGTTTGTCACCAAGCCTGAGTTGGCCCCTTTGCAATTTGTCTCTTGCCCTCATACCCAGCCATCCTGAATGTCCAATTAAGTCCTTGTTTGAAATCAATGAAGCCTTAAGTTTGATCATCAAGTCCATAATCGACGAGCCATCGAAGACCTCTGGGTAGTGCAGTCGTATACTCATATTACACTCCTACCCGAGTTTTGAAGATTTTGAATAAGTTGCTCGAGCTCTAAAGACCTCATCTCCAGCCATTAGGCCGTATCAGCTTCTAGAATATGGATACTCTATATGTATATCTTTTTGATTTCAAGATGTAGCTCCGCTGTGTATTGTTCGCCGCTACTCTTTATATAGTTATATGACATGGATCTACAGTGTATTTGATTGGTAGCCATGATTCTATTTTATCCCGAGCATGGGTATGCCCACCTCGGTGAGACATTTTTTATTTTGCAGACTGCACCTCTCGGTTCCTGATCCTTGGGCTTAGTCGTTCGGCACATCAGTAAATATTGGTAATGTATTTCAGCCATCAGATGCTCTTCTGACCTCACACATTAGGGGGCATCTGTTATTACCCTAAATTGCACCATACCAGCTTACCTGGCATCAGGCCATCTCAGATCCCTTCTTTGCCAAAGCATTGCCGAACAACTCTTTAAAAATCCTCTTTTATAAGGGCCCACACGCCCTACTCCATTACTGCATGCGTGTACACGCTAGCTGACCTAAAATAGCCCGTGTGGACCGACAAAAGCATGAAAAAAGGAAAGTTGCCGACGGGACACACAACTCTGGGTGAGTTAACTTAAACTCTCAGCCATGCATGGCCGAGGGTTCGTCCAAATACCTAGCTTCTTCTAGCCTATAAAAGAAGGGCTAGGGGTCCCATTTGGAGGAGAAAAAATATTGCAAAGAAACTCTGCCCATTTGCAGATTCCCATTGTCCCAATCCTTTAGCCTTCCTTGTGCCAGAAGAGATACAAAGAAAATACGTTGGAGGATAGTTGAAGAGGAGCCCATGATCAGTTTCATGGAGTGGTGGATGGTCTCAATTTTTCATAAGTTGACTCATTCAAAGTAATAAAGAAAATGCTTTTCCCGTCCCAATTCATGAGTTATTCATAATTTGTTAAGTACAGGTTTGAATTTCTAACCTGTTATTCTATAGGTAAGATGCATGTGTAGTTGTTGCTTGTCTTGTATGCAAGTCAACATTGAAAGGAGGACTGCGAACAAGTGATCAAGTGCGACAAGGGATCGACATCAAATGCCTGGAATGAGGTAGGTTGATCTGACCATGTTTTACTGAAAAGAAATAGGATTTAAGTCTGGGGACGAAGGTAGAAAGTAGATTTTCTCTTGGTCATATCTGCATGCAAAGCATAACCCTATTTGCTAGTCCGTAAGGAGATTTCCCTCACAACAACAACCTACCTTCCTTCATATGAAAGAGGGACTTCTTGGGATTAAGTGACAGTCCAAATTTTCTGCATTTTAGGAACACCTTCTTTAAATGTTGATAGTGCTCTTGATCAGATTTTGAAAACACTATGATTTCATCCAAGTAGATCACAACAAACTTATCTTTTTCTCCAATAAAAGCAATATCCATTGCACGATGAAAGGTTTCCCTTGCATTCATGAGACCAAAGGGCATCTTGGCATACATGAATGTACCCCAAGGAGTGGTGAATGTTGTCTTCTGCCTGTCTTCAGGAATAACATAAATCTGATTGTATCCTGAAAAGCCATCAATCATGGGCATCCTTGCTGAGCCTATCACTCTTTGCAAAATATGCTCCATCTTGTGCAAGGGATAGTTATCTTTCCTAGAACATCTGTTCAAATTTATGAAATCAACACAAAGTTTGATTTCTCCATTCTTTTTTCCTAACAGGGACAAGATTAGCTATCCACTCAGAATACCTCAAAGGTATGATGATCTGAGCATCAAAATTTTTTTTGACCTCCTTCTCCATGATGGGCAACAACATACGATTGATCTACCTTAGTTTCTGTCTAAATGGTTTGGTATCTTCTTTCAAAGGTATTTTTTTCTCAATAATGCTTGTGTCATAAGTTTGCAAATCATCATACTTCCAAGCAAAAACATAAGCAAATTGCTTTAATAGTTTGATATACTTTGCTCTTTGTTTTTCTGACAAACTACTAGACAACTTGACATACTTGGGATTTTCATCAATACCTAGATTGCATTATGTCAAATCAACATCTTCATTTGAACCTCTCACTTCGACAACCACATCATTACTATCGAATAATCTCTCTAAAGGAACCAATCCATTGGGGATGTGATTGCTAGGAAACTTGACAATCTTGTGGTGTGCAATCTTGTTCAGGAATTTATTAGCATGAGGAATGTTTTTATCATTTGGATCTTGATCAATGTGAAGTGCATAAAATTCTTCTACTGTTCTAGAAATATTTTTATCTCAAGATCATCTTCAAAAACCTTCCAATGTTTGACATTTTCAGGTATGGAAGGCCTATATTTTACTTCAACATCGGACTTGATTTTAGGAGGTAGTGGAACTTTAAAGTTACTAGAAGAAACAACTAGGGAATCATCCAATGCATTCTCTTCTCTAGGAACAAAGGATATGTTGAAAGCTAGGAAGAAATTATCAATAAGATCCCATACCTCATTCCTGTAGGTCCTCAACCTTGGATGATTTTYKTGGTATATATTTCTGATCTGATGTACAATCAGCTCCACATCTCCAAAAATTGATAATTCCTCAATCTTCATATCTTTAACAACCCTTACCCCCAAAACTAGAGCCTCATATTCAAAAATATTGTTCGTGGTTTCAAATTATAACTTGAAAGACAAAGTTATGAATTCTTGAGAGGGGGAAATGGAAACAACTCCAACACCAATATTATCTTTAGAAGATGCCCCATAAAAATACATTTTCCAGATTTGAGCACCTAGTTTAATTGTTTTACATGATGTTGGTGAATGTTTTCTAATTTCCAGAGGTGATTGAGGAAGATCGGTGAGCTGCAAAATGCTAGATCCCAAATCAGTGTAAACAAAATAAATAGGATGGTTGGTGGGGTTACCTTCATCACTCATAATATAATCCAACTATGTCTCCCTATAAAACCTTCTATGTTCACCCCCGAAGACATGTATGGTGGCATAGGAGAGATCCATCTGCAATGTTCCTCCCAACCTTTTAATCCATGATCTAGACAATAACATCCCAAACTTAGGGGGAACATCTATAACTACTATATCCATCACTATACTCTTCATGGACAATTGAAAAAGGGTAGAAACCAAATATTTGATAACCCCAAGGCATTTCACTTTCCTTGAGTCAAAAGAATATAGATCATGATATTCTTTGGTGATCTCTAAACCCAATTCATCCATGAAAAATTTAGGAATTAGGTTGTGAGATGCACCTGAGTCCATCAAACAATTGTGTAAGATCTTGTCATGTACATTGAATGAGGTATAAAAATGAGGAGAGGAGTCATCTCTATATTCTACTAAGGGTCCTAATATGACTGGAGTTTTTTMATCTTGCAAATTTACTAAATCTGTTGAATGAGATGAAAACTCAGTSTGCAACATCTCAGAAATAGACTTCTTGAAATCTTCATTCTTTATCAATTCTAGGAACGGGACTGGAATTTTAATATTCTAAATTTCACTTTCAAAGTTAAAGGAAGATGGAGATTTCATAATTTCTTTTACTTCTTGGACATGGGCTTTAATCACATGATGMTTRTTTTGTTCTTCATTTCCTTTCTTTGGTGCAATCATTGTTTTAGTAGAGGGTTCTGATTTATTAGGCTGATTGGATGTACTAGGCTTTCCCTCTTTCTATTTTGACCTCAAGTTGTACTTATTCTGATTTTCATTTGTTTTCTCACCYTTACTTAACTCATTTAACTGGATTTTCATCAGAGACTCTTCATAAGAAGATTGAGTTAGGTGAGGGGAAGTAGACGTGTCTCCTAGATAGTGAATTTCTTGATTAGTATCCTCATTTTCTCCTTCTTCATCATCAACCAAATTGTTTTGAAGAGGAGTCTGAACCTTTTGATCATCTCTATTCCTCTGATCTCCTTGAAGAATTTGAGGAGCATTATTTTGTCTTATGAAATTGTTCTTGTTTCCAAAATATTGTGTATTTATATTGACTTGTCTCCCCTCAAGTTTCAGTTTTTCCATTTCTGCAGAAAGTGACTTGACTAACTTAGTAAATTCATCCACCTGAGGGTTAGTTGCTGAAGCATAAGAAGTGGAAGATTTTACCTTTTGTTTCCTCCTATCCCTATCATATTTTCGTCTTAATTTGTTTACAACCAATATGTTTGATTCCACTTATAGGGAAACATATTGCATATGGGATAGTGAAGTAGATCTTCTCTCTCTTAACAAAAGACAAAACTCAGAGTCAAAGGCACTAGCATATATTATTTTGGAAGAAGTTTCAGTAGGCTTGATCTCATTAGGGATTTTATTATACATTTTTTTGAACCTTTTTGAAAAGTCTAATACTGATTCACCTTCTTTTATTTTGAGGGACCGAAATTCAGTTATATAATACATAAAATCCTTCTTGTCACACGAATTAATTAAAAAGGCATCATCAAGGGCTTCAATCCAAACAATTGATCCAAGAGATAAACTCCTAAACCATTTTTTGGCTTCCCCATCAAGGCTTTGTACAACAAATCTCATCCAAACATCCTCATTCTCAATATTCAGATTATCAACATAGCTATAAAAAGTTGCAAGGTGTTCCTCTGCAGTGATATCCTCCTCTTCTGTGAACTTGGGTATATACTTTAGGTAATCTTCTATTTGGAGGGAAATCATATGCTGAGGCATCACTAGGGGAGCATACCTAGCAGCCACAATGGCATCCATCCTATTAAGAGGAGGGTTTGCACTTGCCATTGGATTAGGAAAAGGAAGATTCTGAGTCCTAGGGGAAGTGGGAGGTGATTTGATAGGAACATATGTAATATGTATATCATGAATCTTAGGAAAAGGTGAAGTATAAGATGGAGGAGTTTCAGGTTTAACAAAAAGTGGATGGGTCTTGGAAGTGGATGGGGAAAACTCAAGAGGAACAAGGGCTCCTTCTTCTTTGGTCACAAAAAAATTAAAAGAGTGAGGAGAGGGAGAACCTAAGAGGGGAAAATCATCTAGACTCTCAAGCCTAAAACAATTTACAACTCCAAGGGATACGAGAACATCAAAATTTTCAAGACCTTCTTCTTTCAGTTGAGGAGAAAAAGTTGAATATTCAACATGAAATTCTCCTAGTTTTAAATTTAGAGGAGCTTCAACAGTAGGCAATTTAGAAATGCTAGATAAAACTACTAGTGTTTGAAAAGTAGAGTAAGGTAAGTTCCCAACAATACTTGAGAAAATAGATGAAGAGGCTCCTTGTGAAGCCTTTCCTTTCTCGATGATCTTTTCTGGGTCAGCTTCAGGTGCATCCAGAGGTAAATGTGGAGTAGACCTTGTGTGTCTACCTTTGGGAGCCACAACTGAAAAAATGGAGTCGCCAGGGGAAATCTGTAGTCTTCAATTTACTAATCATCGCGCACCCTCAAAATCAATATTTTTTCTTTGTCGCACAACCCAGGGAAATGTTTTCAATCCGTTCCCTAAAAACGACGCCAATAATGTTAGCACTGAAATTCAAACTTTGAATGCTAAAGTGTATGGTCAACACCCATCAGTAGGTTAAAGATAAGTTTTATGATAAGGTAGAAAATCGATGAAAAATCAGAAAAATAGTGTCAATCACAACTTACTTCACACAATATGCAACAACAAATAAAGATCTAAATAAATTTGATCAAGGTTTTAGAAAATATGATGAGTAGGTGGAAGACTTAATAAGAAGAATGTGAAATGCCTATCATCTACATTAGGTAGTATGGAATACACATAAAGCATAACTCTATGAAACAAGAACTTCTTATAATCAAAGCGATGAATTTTGATATATCTGTAAACAACATTACAACATATCCTCTATTGCAACAAGCTATAAATAAGTCAAATGAATCTTTCATTGGACTGCAATCAGAATTAGAAGACAACAAAATGGTAGGAAAAAGAACTGATTTTCATTATCCATAGAATCTTAAGTCCGATACATAAAATAGAAGGTATTTATGTAATACACACAGTATTAAAAGTGAGTCCCCTCATAGACCATTCAAACCCCCTTCAGTCTTACAATGCCTATCTTATAGTCTAGGCTATCATTGAAAGCTTTACAATTTAGATAACAAATATTGCATAGTATTCCTAATCCCAAGGGTGGAGTGACTACAACTATTCAACATAAATAAAACATAATGCTACAAT
>JASDQU010353290.1:0-12095 GCA_032191745.1 Picea mariana
AAAAAAATTCAAGCCTTCTACAGATGACAACATGCATTTAAAAAAGGAATTTCATCCAGCAGAGGGACCTGAGAAAAGTATCCATTCCATTCAGCAGAGGGACCTGGGAAAAGTATCCATTCCATTCAGCAGAGGGACCTGAGACAAATATCAATTTCATTCACCAAGAGACCTGAGGAAAATATCAATTCCAATCAGTAGAGGGACCTGATATACTAAGAAAAAGAAATACAAGAAGAAATTGAGGACTTACAACAACATTCCATCCAGCTTCAGTTAGGAAAAACACAATGAGCAAACAAGTTAGTATATATTTTCCTTTTTGATGCTTTAAAATTGAGAAATTCTTCCTAAGCTAAGAAATGATAAATATCCTATCTTTCATTTCCCCTACANTAATGCTTTAAATTTGAGAAATTCTTCCTAAGCTAAGCAATGATAAATATCTTATATTTCCTTTCCCCTACATCATCTTTTCATCACTCCATTTTCATCCTCAAAATCATTAAAAATGGTACTTAAAGGAACCAATTTTGGTTTCCAAAGGAGTTATAAGGAAGGATCAGGTTTCAAATACAAACACATTGTTTGTTTTGAAGATGTCAAAAGCTCTGTTTCTGAAGACATAAGTTGCATACACAGACTGAATTGTTGTTGCATAGATTAAAGGTTGCTTGCATATACATTTAAAAAGGGGTCATAAGAAGAAGGGTTCATGCTTGATGAAGAGGTTGGAAACGAATTAGGGAGTTACAAGTCAAGTGAAACACATTTAAAAAAAAAAAAAAAAAAACACCATTTCTTATGATGATTGCAACGAGGAGGGAAGTACAAAGGTACAAATATAACAATACCTTCAGCTATGATCACTATACAACCCATTTTTAAAATGATAAAAACCCTTGTTTAAAGTCTCCTACAACATTTTTTTCTCCCTTCATAAAAGTGATTTCGACTCAAACGATTTTCATATTGATGTGTCTCACTTGCACGCTCCCCAGACTCGAACCGTCGACGCACTCCTGTGTATACTTACCTCCATTTCAAATTGCACGCTCTGTTTTACCACGCCAGCGCCATCCCAAATCCCTATGCTCTAGCAAATTGTTCCCTCCTATGCCTTCCTATCCCAAAATTCTCTGATAAAAAAAACAAATTGTATGTTGACAATTTCACTGTCAACATACAACATTCTCGTTCTATGGAAGAAAATGCAGAGGTTGAAGGAGATATGTGGTGAGAAAAGGAAAGAGAACGTATCCAAATAGGAGTCAGCCATTAAAGGTAAGTTAGAACTCAATAATTGAACAACCAAGTGTAAATTCAACGTCCTGTGGTACATTTTGAAAACAAGACAGTTCATTTCTAGTAGAGGCTGACTGAAAGAGGGGAAATTGAGCTAGAATTCAACAAGAAGCCTAAGAATTTTTCAAAATTACCAGGCATGCCCTTGCAAAAAAATTTTTATGAATAGAGAAGAGCTTAGGAATTTGAAAAAGAAATATGAGATTTCCTTTGCTTTTGAACAGAAAATCTTATTGAAGACCATGCACAGAATTAAATCCACACAGAGTCTGCAAGTTTAAAAAAAATCTTTGTCAAAAGAATTGCAGGGTTGAAACTTTTAGACCTCCTTTCTATAAACAGTGGAAATATTTTAGGGTCTTGCTCTTAAAACTTGGAAGTATGGTGTCTAGCTGTGAACCAGGGAAGCTTGTTACATCAGACATTCACAGGGATTGTATACAAATTTTGGAGCAAAAACAGTGGATAGGTTTCTTTGAGAAATTTGATAGATCTTGCAAAGAAGTTGCTTTAGAATTTGCTCACTCATTTGATGGGGAAAGGGCTATTATTGGAAACCTTACCATTAGGGTATATGAAGACCACATGTCACTGGACTCCCTCAAATAGGAGAAAGATATTTCAAAACCAAGCATTTCAAAGATAAATCATGGGCACCTTTTATTTCCGGATCAAGGGTAGCAACAGTAAATTGGAAGAAGGGAATTCCAAGGAGTTGGTTGATTCATCCTTGGGATGAATTAGCATATCTCATATAGAAATTTATAACTTGTGAGGGAAGATTTAGCATCATCTACCTGTATCACATTAAACTGCTACAACACTTAAAATGTGATTGTGAAATCAATATGCCTTATTTTCTATTACAAAGACTTTCTAAGATGGCTAAGGTTGTCCATAAACAAGGAAGGAACACAGAAAAGAGTTTATATTACTGTGGTTTTATTAAAATGATCATTATATATGAACTACATAAACAAAATTTGATTTGGCAACAATTTATCATTGAAAATGGTTTTGAAACAATAAAGGAGGAAGAAGAAGAGGAACAAATTTTAGTTGTGACTGATGATGAGGAAGAAGTACAGAACCCCAAGGCAACAAACTCAAAACCACCTATGGGGAGGAGAAGAACAAGAAGAATGGTGATAAAGGAGAAATAACTTGAGGAAAAAGACAATATTTTTACCACATATGAAAGAAAATCAAGGAAACGCCAACAAGTTCAAAGGGGCCAAATACAAGAAAATGATGATGAAGCACAAGAAGCACAATATGCACATATTCAGACTCTAGAAGCACAATCATTGGGAAATGATGGTTTTGAAGAACATGAAACTTCCACATATGAACAAATGAGAGAAGATGTGTAACAATTAATTAAAAACATGAAAGAAGAACCTCAAATGGAAGAAGTGGCTGGTGGGTCCACATCTGAACTTGATAGGAAAAATAAGAAAATAAGGAAAATGAAGAGAAAAATCAAGGAAATTGAATTCCTGGAAAGATACATAAAAATAGAGAATGAAATGCTAAGGACTCAAATCCATAAAAAACAGGAGGATAATGAAACTTTGAAGAAGAAGAACAAGAAGCTTCAAAAACAAAACAAGTTAATCTCCAAACAAGCCTATAAGTGGTTTCAATAGAAAAAGGCATATAAAGAGAAATATCAAAGAGTGAAAGCTCTTCATACAGCTCAGGTGAATGTGGAAACACTATTGCAGGAAGCATAGGTGGAAGAGGATCAGTGACAAAGGTTCATGGACATTTTTGTGCATGAGGACATGCAAAGACTTCCTCTTGGGGGAGATGTTGAGTAAATTTGTATGCTTCATTTTACTCTATAAACTACACTTTTGCCTCTATATCCATCCATTTTTCCTTCATTTCACTCCATATTTTCCATAAGGTATATTTATCATTATTTAGCTTAAGAATTGAGTTTTCTAAATTTTGGCATTAAAATTGAAAATTTATCAGAAGTTACAGGATTTGACTAAATCTCGTAATTGTTCCTAGGTTCGTGTACGTGCAGGACACCTGGGAGAAATATAAGACTTGGGTCGTGATCCCTGATGTAAAAGGATGGATAATGAGCTATCATATTTGAGATCTAGGCCTTCCAGATGTCCGATCAACGCTGGTCAAACAGGGCCACTTCAGCAGAAAATACCCTGTTTTAGCTTTAAATCATGGACAGTTTTGGATTTTCGTGGGATTTGGCCATATATTATGGATCTGAAGGAGGAGTTCGACCTTCCTAGAATATATTATGGTTCTGATCATGATATTTAGGATATTTATTAGCATTTTTATTTTTAAAACTCTTGTATAAATACTCTTAAGCATAGACTAGTATGACAACCTTGAATGTGAATGAAGAAACTTTGGAATTTGCAATCTTGAGATCAGTTCTGCGTTTTGTTCTTAATAATGCCTATGATATGATGATGTGAATGTTTCTGGAGCTCTTTCTTAGTTGATACAACTCAAGTGTACTAGTGAAGCATTGGAGGGCCCCCTTTGCCAAACTAGTACACTCTTTCTTTATGTTCTTTTCAAGTAATCTTTGATACATGTTTTAGATTANGTAGTTAGATGAATTCCATAGCTAATTCATATTCTTAATGTTTCAAAGCCTTACTCATATTGTGAATGATTTCTTGAATAAGAATTCAATGTGTGGTTTGCCTTCAAGCATTAAGATAATCATGAATGTTTTTTGAGTTATTTACGCTTTCAGTACTTTTGATTTAAATTGATGATAGTTGCTAAATGAATGAAAGAAGACAATGAATGCATCTCTTGAATAAGAGTTTTGTCCTTCTAGAATTTTATAAGTCTTAGAACTAGTTCGAACATCTCTTGAATGCTTACTGTTGATACTCTTTAGGAAAACAATTGTTGATTACTGTTATGAGATCTATGAATAATACTTCTGAATAGAAGCTTAACATCTCTTCCATATTCATCCCTTAGAATAGGTTTTGGTTTATTTCCATTAAAAATAAAAGCTATCTCTAAATCCATATATTTTGGATGTGCCTCTAAGTCTTACAAACACTGGATTGGCAATCATTTGCACTCTAATTTACATCAGTAGATTGGAGCTTAACAATAACTTTCCTACGATCAATTTCCAAGTGAGGAACACTGCGCCACTCTGGATAGAAGCTACCTTGTAGCCTCACGTTCCCTTCTCTACATCTCTGTAGGTGTCATTGATCCTTTGAGCTAGAGCGCGATCCATGGTTTTTCTAGGATAGAAATCTTGTTGGTCCGGGCCTTGCATACTCAGCCCTATGATCCGATTGATCAATGCCAGATCGACTGTTATACGGTGGTTTAACCACAAGTATCCGCCATGGTAACAAGAAGGCAAAAACTTGACACATGCATTCACTTCTTGGTGTCTTCTGAAGTGAGGAATCTTCATGATATTGAGCAATGTGGATTGCGTGAGGTTCATAGTCCATGACTGAGGGACGATCTTCGAATTATTTCCCTTTGTTCTTGTCAGGTACTTCTATGGGGCGAGCATGTTGTAGACCTTCCTGTCGCCAAGGTTGAAGTCACTAAACTTCAACACTGCAATCTTTTCTTGGTCGGCATGAACTACGCGTATCCCTTTCGGGAGGTATGCAGTGACCAAGGAATATTGAAATTCTATGGGCACACTGTCTCAATTTATTGCGTCGCTCAAAGGTGGTAGATAGGTGGGTAATATGCTTGGGATCAACTTAGCATTCGCTAGATCATCCATGTGCTTGGTTCTCTTTTCATCTGATGGCCGGGATGGTCCGGCTCGAGCAGTGGATGGAGAGGTTGATAATCCTCTCATCGACAATGCTTGTACACCTATAGATAACCCTCTCTCCGACATGACTCTTTCAGTCATCAAGTCGAGGAGTACTTCTGTCACTGATTCTTTGACTGCATTGAGCTCCTCAGACATACGCGCTTGGGATTATTTATATTGAGGTCAAATTAACTTAAAAATTGTAATAGAATAAATAGCAAGAGCGCAATGATCACTGTATACAATTCAATTAGTCTGCGGGCTCAAACTCTTGGTTAGAAAAAGTGTTCTCGGTGTGTGGCATGACAGGATAAATAGGTAACTCGAAAAAGGGTCTCTTGCAATGGGTATGAAGCCTTAATTAACTCTGTTTGGTACGTTATGACATGGTCCAACGGTTTGGTGTCGAGCCTTAAATGGATTTCTACCCGTTCGGAGTGTCGGTAAATCGGTTATAATGTCCCCAACGACTATATTGCTTCGCCATGGCGAAGTGCCATGTGTTGTTGTTCTGATATCCCGACGAAGCTCCAATTATGCAAATTTTATTTCTGCGAAGTCCCCTCTGGGACCTTCTATAACTTATCCCTCTTATTACTTAACTTCCTAACCTTCTTTCCAGTGAGCTTCATCTCGGTATTCCTTTTTCCATTATGATTCTTATCTTCTTTTGACATAGTCACTGCGTGCTGTTGAGATTCTTTCCTAGGATTCAGGGGTAATACCTCTTCTTTATCTAATATAGGTACTTCAGTCTTCTGTGGGTCTTCTAATGTACTTTCACCTTTGACATCTGGGTCTCTAGTGTTAAATAGCTTCGATCTGTTCTCATGTTCTTCAATCAAGTGTGCGATCCTTCTGGTCATGAAATATTTTAACTCTTGTTTCTTCTGCTCCAAAACTTCTTCTTCTTCCTTTCAGCTGGCTTCATCTCTGTCAATCCAAGGTTTTCCTAGTAACATGGTAAACGAGGCACTTTCCTCAATGAATTTAATAATCTCAAAATCTTCTTCTGTTGAAGTTCCATTGGCATTCATAGATATCTAAGTGAGGCTTCCACATAGGTTTACCAATTTTCCTCTGAATAACACTATTCCTTCCAATGAAGGAATCATGGCAGGCCTCCCTATAGCTTCCCAAGTTCTCTCTGTCATAATTTTCACCTGTTTTTCTTCATCCAGAACAAAGTCAATGTCGAAGTGTCATATTCTTGCTTTGATGCAATCTTTTTCTTTGAATATCTCTGATAAGCTGATATGTTGGTGGTCATTCAGGGTTTCTTTCATCTGTAACAATACTTTCTATGATTCTTTATAGGGTTTTGCCATAGTTTCTGGATCTTCCTTAGGGTTTTCTTGATTCATATTCATCCCTTCAAGCTCAGAAATCATTCTAGGGCAATCCAACACTTCATGGTTCATAGCTTTGCAACAAAGAAAACTAGGTCTTCTCTCAGGGCATTCTTTAGCAAGATGTGTCGGTCTTATGCAATTGTAATAGAGAGTTAATCCTCTCTTTATTTTAAATGATCCCCAACCTCTCCTGTACTCCGTGCTAAGATCATAAGAGCTAACCTGTAACAAATTATTTCTAGGATCCTGCATCCATTTGTTAGTCCAAACATTCTTTCTATGCATAGATATAACATATCTTTCACTATTCTTATTAGTTCTACTCATATCAAGCCTTATTTCATCTATTAGTGCCCTAGTTTTCAAGCTAGGACATAATCTATCAAACAGACCTAGATCCATACTTTAGAAACAAAAAATTTCACTTATCTTACTTTTACAAAGAACAAAGATTTCAGATATAGAAATTTTCTACTATTCTTACCTTTATCAGAGCACAGAGCTTGCAGATCTTACCTCTTTTCTTCAGATATGACATCTTTTCCTGGCACAAAGCTTCACAGGTCAGATAAAATGATGCACACTAGGGAAACATATATACACACAGAGATTTCACAACTTCAGGATGAATCTTTGAACAAAGATTCTTCTTTCTTAGTTCCCAACAATCACAGTTTCAGGTCCCAACAATGAAACTATTTGTTGGCACAGGGGCAAAACCAGGGTTCAACGCTACAACAACACACCAAAAAAACCCTAACTACTGGCCCTTTTGGTAACACTTGCGAAGCAGATGAAGTCTCACCCGAGGTAGAGGCAGGGGTGGTTGAAAGACTTAGGTGTCTAAAACCTTAGCTGGGACACAGATTTGTGATTGTACTACTTAATAAAGCACTCAACACTGTCAGTTCCTCAATATGCAATCAATATCCACTTCGCTAATAAAATAGAGCTCTGCAGCATTCACACTAATCTAATGTATTTAGGCACTTAGCATAGGTAAATAGATCAGATCCAACAGATCATGCACTAAGCATATTCATATAGATCATATCTAACATTCTCATATATCATTAGCACTAAGAATAAGCAGATCTATCTAATCATATCAAAGAACTTAGCAAATAACACATAAATGCATCAGAACATCACACAGAGCAGAGTAACACAGTATTTACGTGGTTCACCCCCACCCTGGGGATACATCCACCAACTCTTCTTCTTTATTATCTTAGTCAATAGGTTACATGCACAGAGCCTCATAAACCTTCTCTGCATAGGACAAAAGATCTGTGCATCTCGCTAGATCCTTCTTCCTTGTGTTACAACACAAAGCCTTCCACCATCTATTACAACCACTTTCACTTAGCTCTGTAAGTCACTTACAGTCATGCACAAAGCACTTACAGACCCTACTTGCACTTAGCATACATTTACATCACATAGATGCTCTTCCTTACATTTCCTAGACATCTATCTATACATTACAAAATAGGCCTAAGCATGGGTAAACCCATGGGCTGACATCCCAATCCCATTAGATAATCTCAAAAAAACCCAAAAAGGGGCCGAGATCCCATGATCTTCGCTTCGTCTTGTGCTCCTCCTTCGAAAGGCTATCGAAGTCCCAAAATAGGTCAACATGACCAAGTATCTCTCAAAACCTAGTCAAGGGCCAACAGGACATCTTGTGCATGTACGTGATGGACCAATAGAAGTGTTGGGAAGAATTCTTGCCACTGGTATAATTCACATATAACAACAGTTATCAAAGAACTATTAAGATGGCGCCTTTCAAGTTCCTTTACGGGCGACCATGTCATATGCCTTTGAGTTGGGATCGGCTTAAGGATAGGATCCTGGTGGGGACAGAAGTGATCCAAGAAATGGAAGATCAAATGAAAAAAATAATACAAAGGATCAAAGAAACGCAGGAACGACATAATATTTATGTCGATGTGCACCATATCGACCGTAGTTACGAAGTTGGTGATCGAGTCTTCTTGTGAGTGAAACCGCATAAGAGTTCGATCAAGTTTGGAAAGGGTGATAAACTCTCTCCTAGGTTCGTGGGACCTTTCACGATTGTGGAAAGGAAGGGGACCGTGGCCTATTGACTAGCCTTGACTAATTCTTTGAGGCATATGCATGATGTTTTTCACGTATCTGTTTTGAGACATTATATTGGTGATCCTACGCATGTTATTGACATTAGTTCTTTGCAGGTATCTGACGAGGGTGCACTCACAAAGGAGCCAATCGACATCCTAGACCATCGCATTTGAAAGCTACAGCATCGAAAAGTAGATTAGGTCAAGGTCTAGTGGGACAACTATAGTCTGCACTCGACGACCTGGGAGGACGCATATGATATGCACCAGTAGTTTCCATTTTTTATTGATATATAGACTTATGATACTGTGATACACTAGATCTCAACACTTATATACTATGAAACTTCGGGACGAATTTTAAACCAAGAGGGGGTGTATGTAACATCCCGCTCTTGCGTGCACTAAATGAACTTATTCTTTGAGGACACTTTCTTGCAAGTGATCCAGGTTATTATATCTATTGGTCGTTTTGATTATGATTATGAGATATTATGGACTTGATGATATGCTATTTTTTTTGTATTTAATGGACATGTGCTATTGACTGGGTTCTCCTGAGTGTGAAAGACTTTGTACCTTGAGGATGCAGAGGCATCGATGAAACCCCTTGGACTCCATATCGAGTCAGAGAGTGGAATGTTGGGTTCAATGTTGTTGATGTGACATATCTTCATATGATTAGATGTTATGATGATTGATTATTATTGTTGACATGATTCATTGATGGATGTAGGCTAACGATAGCTTGCCGACCAGACTCACATGTGGAGTAGAGAGGTCACACATGACAACTAGAGACTTTGAGGGAGAGGGGTGGCAACAACCTTGCCACAACCTACTAACACTCCCATCGTGGCTCAAACTGTAGGTTAACGATTACCTAGTTCGAGAAGACCCACGATGCCATGAGGGAAGACTGTGATAGTTGCTCACGATGATTCTAAGGGGCGTGCAATAAGGCAGGGGCCTTATTCCTTAGAGGTCCTTAGTCTCCCACAAGATCACCTGGTGGAGTATTGACTCCAAGGGTTTGACGTCTACCAAAGTCAGTCAAGAGGTGAGTGGCACTCTTAGAGAACGTAGTGTGTCCTGAAGGGTAGGCCATGTAAGGAAAACAGAAAGAGGTGAGTGGGACCCTTGGAGCATGTGGTGCATCCTGAAGGGCACGTCACAATTTTAACTGGTAAGTGAATAAACCTAGTCGACCTTAAAATGAATGATGTGATATGCAAGGTTTAAAAACAATTTTCCCAAATAAAAAATGTCGCCCAACCTAGTGAAATTAAAACTTAGGTATAAGTAGAAATTTTGGTAAAATAATAATAATAATAATTAAACATGTAACAAGAAGGGGGGTAAGAAATTCAAATTTATTTATTAAAGTCAATATTATAATGGAGGATTAAAATTTTAAAAAGGGAAATGGTTGTTTTTATCTACATTTGCTAATTTAATTTTTAGTTAAAAAAGAAAAAGGGTAAATGGTTGTTTTATCTACACTTGCTAAATTGATTTTGAGTTAAAAAGGTAAAAGAGGGAAACTTAAAAGAAATAGGAAACTTGAAGAAAAAGGGGAAACGTAAAGAAAAAGCTGAATGTCTAACTTAGTAATGAATCTTGCCTTGAGAACTTGTTATTTATGAACTCAACTAGGAATTAAGTAAGGAGTAAGTCATTTAATATTTGTAAGGCAATATTGAGACACCGAGGAGCATTTTTAGGAATGCTTTTAGGTGGGTGAGGGAAATAGGAATATTTAATTAATTAATAAAATTGATTTTCTAGTGCAACTAGGGGATGGGTGACGTGTGTCAAAATCAATTAACTAAAAAAGGAATTTAATGAGAATTTGGAAAAATACTTACTTATAAAAATCTATAAAAAGGATGGAGGAGGAGGAGTATGGATCTGATCTTTTTGCGTAACGTTACGCTGCTAAAATTTTACTTGACTGAACTTTCTCTTGTAGGATTTGGGATACCCATCTCGGATAACAAGTGGTAGCTCGACCTTGCGAGGTGAGATGGGTGCTAGCAGTTCTCTTGTATTGTGTGCATGGCCCCTTTGTGGCTCTGGGGGCTCAGAGGGAAGAAGAGTACCCCTAGCGTTGGCTGAGAGGTACCGGTGAGGTCACGTCAGTTGGCAAGTGGGATTTGGATGAAGTGCCCATGGGACAATGACTTAGAGCTTTCGCATTTGGCTATGGTACACATGTGTATATTTTGAATGGTAGTTTAATATTGTTCCCGCACCTTTAGTAATGTACTTCTACTGTGTTAAATATTATGTATTATTCAACATTGTTTTAATCAAATAACTTAAAGTCATCCCAGCCTTATGCTCGTTATATTTTGAATTGATTTCCCATGGAAAACCAAAAATCTGATTGCAATGACTTATCTGTGTTTGTTTTATTGATTATTACAAAGAAATTATTTTTTTTTCCCTTATCCCTTTAGTTATTAGTCTGTTCTTGAGTAGTAGGCCAGGAGCCAAATCAACGATCGTCACTACGATGTTTAAAGAACTATAGATTCAAACTCCATGTTTTCTTGTGCATGGATAATAAGTGAAGGACACATTTCACCCAGTTATCTAACACTTACTTATCTCTGTGCTTTTCTCTTATGATTAATCTCTAATCTTTGCACCTTCTTGTGAATGCGAATCTGTGCGTTTTTGAGCGATCCATTGCCAAATGATTAGTCTTTGTGCCTTCTTGTGATTGATTAGTATTTGTGTCTTGTTTGATTCATCTTTGATCGATTCATCTCTGCATTTTCTTATGGAGGATTATATTGGAGATTTATATCTGTGATTCCTTGGCATATTACCCAATGCTTGATTGGTATAATCTATGTGTTTTTAATGTTAAAACCCAACACTTGATTGGTAAAATCTCTACATTATATTACTTACCATTGCAATTTTTTACTCTGCGATTTTCTCTTTAGATAGCTAATTACTTGGAACTATACCCAACACTCATGCCATGATTCCCTTGGTACATTACACAAAATTTACTCCACGAATTTCTTGGCATTCTACATAGCATCAACCCTGATTTTAATGGCATAAAGAATAGTTCTTATTACACAGTTTTATTGGCACAATGCATAGTTCTGATCCATGATTTTATAGGCATAAGGCATAGTTCTTATTCCACGATTTTATTAGCACAATGCATAGTTCTTCTCCATGATTTTATAGGAATAATGCACAGTTTTTATTCCATGATTGTATTGGCATAATGCAAAGTTTCTACTCCATGATTTATTGGCATATTGCACAGTTTTTACACTGTGATCTTGGCATATTGAAAAACCCTTTTACACCATGAATTTTGGGCGAATTACCCAGTCCTGACACAACGAATTCACCCAGCCTTCACCATTGTTTTTTTATTACATTGAATAGCTAATAATATTGATGACATTGATATAATTTCCCTTCTGAGATGATTTTTTTTTTATGAATTTGAAAGCAACGAGCTCTGCAACTAGGGTTTTGATTGCCTCTGTC
>JASDQU010353291.1:0-11542 GCA_032191745.1 Picea mariana
CCTGCTTCCGGGATTTGTGAGCCCTCTACTCCTTGCACTTTTAAAGATCGTGCAGGTTTTCCTCGATCCAACGGTGGTCGGACCCTGCGCTCAGATCTGACGCCTAAGATCTATTCTTCTCTTCAGTGCCCTCGTCTTGTTTTTATTCATATCTGACGGCCCTCATGCTGTCGGGAATTTTGGATGGGATCCAATGATAAGAAATGCTTCTCGAGCCTTCGATCATTTTGTCTTCCTAGACTTATCTTCTCTTTTCTTGTTGATCATCGTTGTTGTACTCAAGCCATCATTACTGCTATACTTGCCATCAATGACAAGCTTATGCTGCCTGTTAAACATTTGCCAACAATGAGACCAGTCAGTAGAAAAATAACCTTGAATTTTTGTTGATCAATCTCTACTCAGCAGCAAACCATAAGTCTTTGGTATTTCCACCACTACAATGTCTATGGTTTGATGAGCCTTGGGATTGGATGACATCCTTATTAAAATGTCCCTGAGTTCACCTTATACCTTAACATATGTTCTATCTAGCTGTATAATTCTGGTTCTCGTCATTTGCATAACAACATTTTTTTTTGTGCAGACTGAAAAGAGCATGATATTGGAAGAGGCACTTGAATCTGTTAAACAATCATGTACGTTGAAATTTAAAATTTCATGAGTAGAAAAGGTGGTACCATATATTTTTAATAGGTGCCTATACTTACTACAATTATAGTTCATGTTATTCCCACCTTATGTATCTCCTGCACATCACTTTTGAAACAACACTTTCAGTAGAAACAACAATATTTGTATGAGCATCATGAGGCTTGAAAGCATCATGTAAGAGTTCGCATTGTTGTGTCAGGGAGAACATATTAAACATCGAAATATTATCCTTCTTCTTCTTCATGTCCTCAATAAAATTGTAATCAAGGGTGCGTAAGTTGGGATCATTTATAACTTGACCATATTCTTATTTAATTACTTTCTCATCCTCTGGTATCAATGACTCTTAGTGTTATTCCTAGCTGAACTATATGTGGTTGGTTTATCTTTATTTTCTAAGACATTTTTTCCAACTTTATTATTATTTTTCCTTTGGGTTGCATCATTTTGTTTTGGAAGAACAGGGGGATGAGTGATTTTCCTAAGAGGAATGATATCTTCTTTGAAGGAAGGGGTGTTAGGTACTGGACCTTTTCTATGTAAGATATAAATTTTTGGAGAAACAACCTTGATAACTAGCTTATCTTCAGCAAGGATTTCTTCAATCTGTTCATCGTCTGATTTTGGAAACCAGTCCCAAAAAGGCATAGTAGATTCCAAGGGAGCTTCATCAACAACATCAGCAGAATCTTGCATAGGGATTTCATCATCTAAACTTTATTGATCTAGTAAATGATTTATCATCGGGGTCATAGAGTTGACCCACTGAGGGCATGTTCGTTGTGGATAGTTTTTTTTATGATAAGAAAAAAAAATATCATTACTGAAGATATATAAGTTGAAGTCCATGTGTGGTGGTTCAGGTGGTTTTGGTGGGCTATCTGGTCTCTTAAAGAATGGGAGCAAAGTTTGAGGTTTCGATGATCCTTCACCAACATTCTTTTTAAGGTCTACAACTTTATTAGATAACTTCTTAACCATTTTGACCACATTTTCAATATCCTTTGACTCCTTGTTGGGTGGTTTAGCTAACATAAATGGTTTCTTCCTAGTTGATTTAGTTTCCTCGTAATGTAGATGTTGGTCATAGGTAGATAACTCTTTTTCCACAGTCTCAGCTTCATCAAAATTAAGTGCTAATGTGTTTTTGTTAGCTCATTTTACAAACATCCCTATGGAAGGTGTTAATGTGGTTTTATAATACTCAATATCCAATTACTTAGTAGGAGCTACATCATTAGGAAAATTGATTAGGACATTGAGGAATATTTGGTTGAAGTCCTTTACTTTTTCCCTCTTGTCTATCTTGATGGATTCTAATTCGTTATGCAAATGTATAGTCATTTTTTTTTCTCCAAATTTCCTCATAAAGAGTCTTTTGAAACTGTCCCAATCAGTTATAGATCTAGGTGGTAGGTTGAAATAACAAGTAGATTCTCTCCCGAAAAAAGTGTAAGGGAACAACCTACAAACCACATCGTCGTGTTCGACACCTAGAAGATGTATGGCTAAAAATAAATTATTCACATGATCTTCTGGGGATCCAGGTTTATCTTGATCGAATTTTAGAAGATTATCAAATTTTCTTGGCATTTCATGTAACTTTCCATCCATAGTTAAAGCTCCATGGGACCTCCAACGAGGTATAACTTATCTATGGTTTATATTTTCCCCCATGATTTGTTCTAAAGTGATTTTTGGTTGTTCACTTTCAAATTCTTCTTTGGGTTCAGTAAGAAAACATGTATCCCTGCTCAAAGGTACTTGGACTTCTTGTAAAGCGATTTCAGTGAGGTCATCTATAGAGTCAACGTAAAAATAGGTAGTTTTTTTAGGTTGTTCTACATAGGTTGTTTTCCTCCCAGGGAGATCAGAGGTTGTAGTTATATTTCCAAGCAACTTTGCGTAAATGCGTGTAATCCTATGAGTTTCATGAAGCTCTTCTCATGGTATGTGAAACCAAGTCTCAGTGCATGTTTCTGGACTACCTAAGGGGCTTCTAAAATCAGGCTTCGAAACTTCGTAGGTAACTTCTTGATCAGATTCAAACCAAGGAAACAAAGTGGGAGTGGAATCAAAATTACTTGTTGAGGACCGATTTCGGTTGTTGTTTAACTCATGTATGTAAGCCATAAAATATGGCCCTCCTTCTAGCACCAATTATGTGGATAGGCCTAAATTCACTCAACAACAGCAAGGGGTACTCCCTAATACATAGTCCCAACAATACTATGCACCGTTTGGATTAGGAGTTGCGGTCTAGTGTACCGGTGAAAGTAAATGAGTGGTGGAAATGAAATGCAAAGATCTAGATGAAGACTATGTATGAAAATCTAACTAATATATCACTAACCTACACTAATATATCCTAGTTAGGAGCATGCTAAAGTAACCAGTGATATGTAAAATGAAACTAAGTCTTGTGCAACTTCCACATAGATATCTCAGATAAAAGAGCAAGATTAGAAACCCTTGTATACAAATACATATAACCAGATTAGTCTAGATTACAATAATGCATACATTAACAACTCAACAATCTCAAGGCATAAATATATTTAAAGAAACACTCTAAAATGTAGAATAACACAGATTGTATAAGAATTAGTCTATAACAAACTAGTATTCTTATATTCCATATGAACATTGTTCATATTCACTTGAAGTAGTTCTCAACTCAGATTTTTCCATACACAAGAATTCCTTCTTCAAAAACTGGCCCTGTAGGCTTTTCTTTATTAGTAGTTTTAGCAATAATACATCAAACTCCAAAACAACTCCTCAATTTTAGTTGACATTGTGTTCCCAAAATAGTTCAAAAATAGACAATGTTTGAAGAGTAAAAAATCCCCATGCAAATGAGCTTCTATTCTATTTTATACAGACGGTTAGTAACTCCGATGTGACTCTTCATCTTTTTCTTGAAGAAGTGGTTACAAAAATGGTTCATATTCTCACTCCTAATGACAAGTGTACAAAATAAGACAAACTCGAGATTGGTTAGGAAAAGGACAAAATAAAAGATAGGTATTTTGTCTTTTCTTATGGATTTTTTATTCTAAGGTATGATGTCCAAACTTCTAGATGATCATATAGGGATTCAATCCTTTTGTACATCAATTTATCTAAGGTTGTGTTGTTCATAGAAATACTATCTTCTAGAGTGCCCATGTCCTTTTCCAGTATTATCATGAAGTCTTGTATCATGGTATGAAGCTTCATTGGTTGTAGCAAGTGTTGATCAATGAGGTCTGTGGAAATAGTGACTACTTCAACCACTTCTTTTATTCGATTGGTGATTTCATGTATTGTATTCACCAGCTCTTCTATTACCAGGTTTTCTTCAATTTCATCTAACCTTGGGAGCCAACTATTATTGATTAATTCTTGGGAAGCTTTATGGATCCTTGAGCATGTTTACATGGAGTCAGTAAATTCTTTATCATCTCTTTGTCCTACCTATTGGTAATGATCCAGTGCATATAAATCCATCTTTTTCTCCACTTTTGATGGTCGATATAGCTCAGGCGGTGCATCTATATTATTTTATATCCATATGTCTATGCCAATTATGCCTTCATGAATGGTATTATACTGTCATAGCTTCATCTGTATGTGATTATTTTTATCAATGACTATTGCAGTTGCATCTTGAAAGAGGTACAGGTAAGCGTACATAACAACGATGGATCCTCCCAACTCATTTGTGACCTTCTCAGCGTTGATCTTGCAGCTTTGAAGGCTTCTTTCATATATCTTGACCTACTTAAGTTATTCTTCCAAGTTCTTGATCCTTACATATTTGTCTTCATTTTGCTGGCATTATCTTTGTATATATTCCACATTGGCGTTCATAAAGGTGGACCTAGCTATATTTGTTGCTATAGGATCTTCTCTAACATCTCCCGTTATGGGGACATAGGTGACAAACGAGATAGGTTCTCCTTCTGCCACTGTTACTTTCTTCACCTTTTCTTTTACAATCCTTCATGTCTTTCCATCATAGTTGAAGCTCCTTAGATCTAGTACTTCACTCAGATGAAATGGCTCCCAGAGCCCAATTCCTAAGTCATTTCCTGATATCTCTGTTTCTATGCCTACAATAGATGTTTCTGGAATGTCCATTTCCATGGGGTGTGTGTTGTTCCCTCTATATCCTGTGTTTTTAGTTTCCTTTCTTGTTCAACAACTTTGTCATATTCCTCTTTAGCTTCTTTTTCCTTTCATTTGGCCTCTCACTCTGCTACTTCTTTTGACTCCACTTAAACTTTATCTCTAGCTTTGTCAGCCTCAATCTTCTGCCTTTTCTTTCTCGCATCATTCTTATTTTTTAAGATCCTTTCTTTTTCTCTTCTCCTTTTATCAACTGGTACTTCTTCTTCTTCTTATGCAGATCCTGAGTGCATTGAGATGGAAATGGGGGAAGATTTCTTTGCTTCTTATGCCTTCTTCCTGGCTTCTTCTCTCACTTTCTCTTCATCTGTGATACTTCCTCTAGGATTTCCACTCCTATTGAATATGACTTCATCATACGTCTATTTTTTTTGGTGTTCTTCCTCTTGCTCTCAAATATTTGTGGTATATTCATAAGGAAAACTAATTTTGTTGAAATGCTCCCTCAAAATATCCATAGGGTCATGTCTCATGAATCACTGTTCCCCAAAGTGATAGAAAAATAGGGTATTTACCTCTACTTGGGCCTGGTCAGTATTTTCAAATAAGTAATTGCCAACATATAGAGGCAATGGAGGCCAAATTTATTTCTTTAGCTGGTATAACATTCCTCCTACTCTGTTTATGATGGTCTAATACACCACTTCTTGGAGCACAATCTTGTCAAGCACGAAACGAGGAATAAAATGTGGTGGTTTCATTGCATTGTATATTCTTGTATAAGTATCATTATCCATGAGGTACTAATCCCCAATTCTCCTTATAATTTATAATTCTTTGTCCGTCATGCATGGGGGAGTGGTGAAGAAGATGAACTCGTATAATGGATATAGGAAGTGTTTTCATATCCTTTGGTACTCCACATGATATTTTTTCTCCCATAGTACTTTATAGTATAAGTGGATTGCGGGGTCAGATGGTAGCCAACTCCATCCCATATCAAGGTACTCATGAGTCTTGCAGATGATGTCTAGAAGGTATGATGACATATGGAAATTTGGGAACGTTTCAAGTTGAGATTGTTTTACTGATGAGATAAATCTTGTGAGACTCTCAGATAAGATGTCATCCCAATTGAAAAATGTCCCTTCATGTGTGCAGTAATATATTAGGGGCATATAGGATAGAGATAATTGTGTCACATCAGGTTTCTCGTACAATCTACAAAGCATGGATACCATGTACTTGTAGGGTCTTCTTAAGGAAATTGTGGGGTATCTGCCTTTAGGTCTGTACTTAAATTGTTTGTCTACCCTATACCACTTGAGAAATAGATCCTTAGGTGTGTACTCGAACTCATAGAGGAGTTTACTACTCATCCTTTTTCTTCCTTATTCAATATGATATCACTTGTCCAAACTCTCATGTCTAAATGACGCAATGGATTCCTTCCTTGCATTGTAGACATATCTGCTGCTTACATCAGTTTATTTCAAAATCCAGATGATATATTATGCACAAGGGAAT
The DNA here is from genome assembly GCA_032191745.1 of Picea mariana. Classification (NCBI taxonomy): domain Eukaryota; kingdom Viridiplantae; phylum Streptophyta; class Pinopsida; order Pinales; family Pinaceae; genus Picea; species Picea mariana. The sequence continues at coordinate 6,295 of JASDQU010353291.1, forward strand.
ACTATTGGGTGTACTTCTACTCTAAAGATACCTCATTTTATGATATTCCTGAACACCCAGAGCTCCTATAGGTCTTCATTTTCAACAGAGAAATTAGAATTTTTTAACATGTGATAGATTTCTCCCCATTTCAATGTTTCTTCGTCTTTCTCCAAAATCCTTGATGTATCATCATATGTGGCTACAATAATATATGGATCTCCTTCCAATTTTTGCGAATTACCAGAGGCCTCAGCTCTAGATACTTTTCCCACTATTTTCTTTCGAGGCGACATGCTTGAACTAGCCATAAAAGATAATTTTAGTGCACATATTGGGATATAACATAAAATTCAATGCAACTAAAGGATTCAAAATACAAGAGGAATTATTGAAATTAATACTAGATAGAGAATCATCCTCTTAAGAGTTCAGAGTGTTGGTAAGCATGCTTAAGCATCTAGAAAAAAATTGGGAAGGAAAGGGTGAAAAATAGGCTTTGAAAGGAAAAACAGAGGTCAGAAGTTTAACTCCTCTTATGAAAATTGGAGGAGTTCGTACTAAGTGCTCTGATACCAGTGAGAAGTTTCTTGAAAAGTCTCTGATTGGCATGGTTAAGAACAAATTATGCGATGTGCATCAGATTAGTTAGCTCTAATTGTTCTGATAATCCATCAGAAGAGTTTGTGTCTGAGCTCCCGAAACTGTATATGGATCGGTGAAGTTATTTTTAACTCCTCTGATTATATCGAATAAGTTAATAGGAAATCCTCCAATATGATTGAAGGAGTTACTGTTAAAGGTTCTGAGTGATTGAAAAATGTGAATAGGTTGTTTGTGACACCTTTGATCACATCGGAGGAGTTAATAAGAACTTCTATGATGTGGTCAGAGGAGTTAACTACAACACTCCCAATGGAAAGAACCCTAATCGTTTCATAGGGAAAGGGTGAGGGTTTTTATTAGCATGTTGCACTTGGCATGAGTCTAGGGTTGGGTTCTGATAGAGATCCTATCAAAAGGCGTCCTCAAGATTCAGAAACAAAGTGTAAGGAAATATGTTATGCATACAATCCAGGTGAAAAAATGATCATAATAATGGGGGATATGAAGGGAAAGGTTGGATGTTAGTTAAGAGATGGCATGCAAGGATAAAAATGAAGAACAAACCCTAACCCTAACCCTAGTAAAATAAAAATGAAAATATTCCCTTACTTGGAAACCTAGTGCCACATGGAGGGTGTTGATTAGCTGTGGGTCCGAACAAGAATGAATCGGTGCACTCTATGAGACTCTCTTTATCTCGTCTCCTTTGGAAATATAATGGAAATCACCTGGTATTCGTTTATATAGACCAAAATAATTCTTGCATTAAATGTAGAGTAGGTGAAGTGGTTGAGGTATGAGGACTTGTAAACAAGTTCTCTGATGAACATTGGAGAGATTAGTGGAAATTTCGCCGATGTTCATCAGAGGACTTGTTCTCCAGTATTCTGATGTCATCATAGACCCTGGGGGAAACTCCTCTGATGTAAATAAGAGGAGTTAGAACTAACTCCTCCAATTCACACTGGAGGAGTTATTGTTAACTCGTTTGATGGATAAGGGAAATCGGTGAGGAAATGAGAAACTCCTTCGATGTGAATCAGATGAGTTAGAAGTAACTCCTATGATTCTCATCGGAGGAGTTAATATTAACTTTGTCGATTTCCTCTACTTATCTTAAAAAACCAAATTCTCAAGTGATTCCTTTTTTAACATGATTTTATAAGGTGGACAAGATTTCTCTGGGGATCTTAAAGTAGAGAGAGACCAAAGAAAATTTCTCTTAAGCATAAAAAGAGGGGCTCCATTTTCCAAAAATTATTTAGAATAAAAAATGAAGAAGGAAAATGGAGGGTTGTAGTGTGTGTCACAACAAGGTACAATGTTCCACTTACAAAATCTTGGTGATTGCTTAAAATGTGGCAAGAAATAATCCTTGGTCACTCAAAATCCACTGTCTACCTTAAATAAGAGGGGATGGCCTCAAATCAAGCCAAAATAAAACCCCCAAAGTGGATGAATTCTCTAATTCACTCAACAAGCCATCAAAAGGTGAGCATAAAGTACATCCAAATCAAAGGGGTAAGTTCCAAGTGACCTCCATCAATTTACAAGTCACATGAGTGACATCCAAATCATCAAATTAGGCTCAAAATATCCCCAATTTCCTCATGAATTTCCCCCAAATGAAGTCGACCCTCCTTTAGTGAGTAAATTTATTTAAACAAAAGTGCCAAAGGAGAGGGACATTCTATCTTCTGACACATGGAAAGTGTATAGGATGTCCACGTGGATGAAAATAGCTTGTTCATTCCTTAAATAAGCTAACCAATGCCTCAAAATTTGTGATATGCCTAAAAAAATGTGCAACTAGATAATCATATGAAAAATAATTTCTGAAGTGTGGTACATGCATATGAAAGAGAGGGTCCATGTGGGTAATTTGTTCTAAACCATGGGTGTGACAACCCTTACAAAGAACAATCACCTTTTACATTAAAAAAAGAATCAGTGAATAGCTCGGGCCTCGAAAATAATGTATTCTAGTAGATCCACCTCAGAATGCTCACATACCTACCAACCAAGATATAAATTACCAACATTAGAGGGAGTCACCACCTTTGAAGGGATAGTCGATTGAAGAAATAAAATGAGGCACCCTGAGAATGGAGACTAAAAGGATATGCCATGACTGTCCACTTGAGAGGATATATGTAACCTCTAACCAACACATGTACATCATAATGACCTCATCATGTCTATACAAAGAAATCATCACAGTTTGGGCACATTGGAGTGGCCACATCTCATGAAAAAATATAGGGTACATTGCAGAAAATTTGGGGTGTAGCATGCTCAACATTTGAACACATAGAAGTTGAAGGTAAAAAAGTTTATTTATGGGTTGAATCCCTGCATAAAGGAGAATTTTTTTATATTAATTCCCAAAACCTTGCATGAGGTAGTGAAAATATTTGTCATTGTTGAAGAAGATTTTCTTGGAAATGTTGAAGATAAAGATGTCAAGAATCCTTTCAAACCTTTTTTTCATCATTTTCCTGATAACACCTCTCATGGTAGATTTCATGGAAGCATTTCTAAGCCATCATTTTCTAATCACCATGAGGTACCAAGGGTTAATCCTTTAGGAGTGCAAAGAAAATCAGGACATAGGGTAAATATTTCACAAAGTGGTATACATACATAGGGATCCCTTTGGAGAATAGTACAAACCATTGCTAGAACTATCGAGGCACCAAAAAATCCTTTTTTTAGATGGTTTCTTGAATTGTGGTGGAATACACTTTGAGAAAGATTGTCCTAAGAAGTAGTCGGAGTCACCTTCTATTCAAAGTAAAAATACTATTGGAGACAGGGGTAGAGCTCATATAATCCACGCAATTATTCATGATAGAAAATATGAACACAAGTCTTCAATGCCTGAGACAACAAATAAATTGAATGATATTACTATTTCTATTTTGATTGACTCTAGTGTCATGGATAATTTTATTTCACCTAATGCTTTAGTAATATGTGGTTTGGTAGAAGAAGATAAAATATATTTTGATTTGGTTGAAATGACTTCAATACATACTAAAAATGTAGGTCCTTTGGCATGAGGATGTACTTTAGACTTGGGAGTATGTACCTCCTCTATAAATATTTATGAAAATTCTCTTTGATCTTGCGATCTAATCACAATAATGGATTTGATTGAATCTCATTGGGTTATTTTGGATTATTGGGGCAAGGTTCTACATTTTTTGGATTATGTAGGATGGATAGTGGTTCTTTATAGGAAGAAGAGACTCATGTCATTGAGATTTATTTCAGCCCTACAACTAAAGTGCATTTTAAGAAAGAGTTGCCAATGTTTGTTGTTACACCATTTAAAGAAGAGGATCATTTATCTATGGAAACATATCTGGTTCTTTCAAAATTCCATGATGTTTTTCCAAATGAATTTTCAAGACTACCACTAAAGGGGAAAATTGATTTTTCTATTGAACTTAGACCTTGCACATAAATTGTTTCCAAGGCTCCATACTGCATGAATACACTTGATTTACATGAGGAACATGTGTAACTTCAAGAATTGTTGGATTTGGGTATGATTAGACCCAATGTATCTCCTTAGAGTGCATCGATAATTTTTTGTGAAAAAGAAGGATGGATCTCTTCAATTATGCATTGATTACAAGTAGTTGAACATAGTGAGAATTAGAAATCGATACCATTTTCCTTGGATTGATGATCTTTTTTATCAAAAGTAAGGAATTTTTGTGCTTTCTAAGATCTATTTATGATATAGATGTCATCAATTAAGATTGAAGGAGGAGTATATTTCAAATGCTTCTTTTTAAACTCGCTTCGGGAATTATGAATTTGTAGTGGTCCCTTTTGGGTTAACCAATTCCCCTAGTGTATTCATGATTTTTATGAATGGAGTATTTAAGAAGTTCTTAGATAATTTTGTACAAGTATTTCTAGATGATATTCTCATTTATTCTAGAACTCATGAGGAGAATGAATAGAATTTGATATTATTTTTACAATGTTTAAGGGAGAACAAGCTATATCTAAAATTGTCAAAATGTTTTTTTTTCCAATCAAAAGTCACTAGTACATATGACCAAATTGGCGATGGTTTTTCGTTGATATTGCCACACTTATATGTTGCAATTTCCATGAAAGCCGAGATATTTTTTCGTCAGAATAATTTCGTCGCTATATCCACAATCCAGGTGTGCATGGAAACATCGACGAAATAAGCACTCCACGTCTCACCACCTTCAAGATAGGTTATCCCTATGAATCGTCACAATTACAATGAACTTACGTCGCAATAACAATGAATAAGTGTGGCAAGTTGCGACGACAATTTATGCCAAGCCAATAACTTATGATGCATATGTTGAATGTGCGACACAAAACCGTCGCAACTTGTGATGAAATTATGTGGCAAGATCGACGAAAATATATCTCAACACCAAGATTACGACACAGATGTTGTATGTGCGATGAAAATACGTGGCAAATTGCGACGAAATTTCATCGCTATAGCGACAATTGTGGTAAAATATAAAATTGTTTCCGATGAACTATCGTCGATATTGCGACGATGGCTTTAAGTTTAAAAAATAAAAATTAAATGAGATATCGTATTACCATATTGCATTGTAATATATGGAATTACCATATTACAATGTAATATGGTAAT
>JASDQU010353293.1:1537-12105 GCA_032191745.1 Picea mariana
CTCCCTGATGCTCCTCGTCCTTCTACCACCGCTACCTCAACAACCCCATCAACTTCTCATACTATTGATGGTGTGATTGGAACCTTCCATGATCAACCTCAATCTACCCAAACCTCTCACACAAATACCAAATCTACTGCTTCTAATGTCCAAAGTGCTTTGTCTCCCACTCCTTCCACCGACAAAACTTCTGAGGTTAAATCCATTCAATCTACCCCTACCGATAAAAATAAATCTAAAAAAGGAAAGGGTAGGAATAAGGAGGATAAAAATAATAATCCGCAATCCAAAAAATCCAAAACACAACCTATTGATGATAAGGATAAGTGTAAACCTCGATATCCTTGCCTTATCTGTGGTGATGATCACTACACGAAAGATTGTCCAAGATGTGTCAAGGTCACTAAGTTCCCTCAAGGGACCGCGAAACCTCCCACACCTGTCATTTTTTCACAACATTTCCCTTCTCAACAGCAAGGCCAATTGGTCATTCATGACCAACCCTCTCCTTCCACCACTTCATATGTCCTTATGTGTACTTTTGATTCAAAAAAGAACAACGTTTCTATTGTCACTCGGGCCAAAGATTACTCTCCCTCAAAGGAGAAAGTTGACGATATACCACCTTCGTTGGTTCAACCACCTCCCTCGACTTCACCTCCCAACAGTCCTCTTCATCTCAAACAACTAGGTCTCGATACAGTCCTCTGGCCTCCTCCAAAGAGCGTTGTTTGAAATTCTTCCTTTAATCCTCATGCACGTGCTACTCAAAATTACAGTATTGTAGAAGACCTTGTGCAAGCACCCTCCGCGATGTCAAATCTAAAAGTCCTTCAAATTTTTCCCTCTCAACAGAAGGAATTGTTAAAGGCCATCGGTGGAATTGACCCCACGGATACGAATTTGATAATATTTTACCTAGAAGATCACTTTCCAAGGCTACCCGCTCATCTAGCATTTCAGATACAAGTTGTCGTCGAGAACAAGAATATTTGTAGAACCGTTATTGACGAGGGTGCCTCAGGGTGTGTCATGTCTGTTACTGTTGGAAATCAATTGGCTCTCCTCCCCTCACTAAATCACACAACACACTTAAGGCCTTCCATGGATCTGGTTTTAAACCCTACGGTGTTCTTCCCTCATTACCAATTATGTTGGAAGGCAAAATGGTCAACGTCAAGGTCGAGGTATTTAATGCACCTCTCGATTACAACCTCTTACTTGGTTGTAGCTGGATTGATTCCATGCGTGTAGTTGTGTCCACACATTTCCACGTGTTACGTTTCCCACACTAAGGAAAGGTGGTTATTGTTGATTAGCTGGCCTTTTTCAACTATGAGTCTAGTACTATCAACATACTGTTCATCTCAAAAACACCTCGCAGGTACGAGAATGGCGGTGTGGGTCTTCTAAAAGAATCTACTTTGATGGGTACATTCCCAAACCCACCACCCGACATTCCACCTCCTTTGGTTGCCTCAATCAACATGATTTATACCTCTGTTCAAGAAACCCCCGTGTCTCATGAATCGTGGATAGTACCCGACCCTAGTGATTATCTTCCCTATGGTGAACAAATGCCCTTAAGTCCAGTTGAATATGCTTATCAAGCCATTCAATCGAAAACCCCTTCTACCCCCTCTCTTTATGATTCATCTCATGATCCGTTTCATGTTTCCTTTCCTACAGATGAGATGATCATGTCAGTTATGTCCATGGAAGACACCCCCTGGGACGATGGGCATCATCGTTCCATTCTCTTCCTCGAACAACACACCCTAGAGAGTTACCAATGGATTTAGACTCCATCAACCATTGTTGTCATTTCCTCTATTCCCGAGTCAACACATGATGTGCTTTACGAAGGGAACCTGAGTAATATTTCACCCACTATTCCTCTTGACATATCCATTAAACCTGGAGTTGTCGAAAATGTTCACATCAGAGCTGTTTGTTCCCATGATGAAGTCATCACTTATAAAGATATTTTTCAAGAGTTCCATGATGTCTTCGCTTGGAGATATGAAGAGATGTTGGGTATTGACCTCGATATCATTTTACATGAAATTAATACCTATTTGATCATTAAACCCATTCAGCAGAGACTTTTCCCAGTCCACCGTCATAAAGTCACTGCTATCGAGCTCGAATTTGAAAAACTTCTTAAGGATGGATTTATCTATCTTGTGGCTTTAACTGATTGGGTATCCAATCTCATTCTGGTCAATAAAAACAAGGCACAATCTGCATATGCGTCGATTATAGGGATATTAATAAATCTTGTCCCAAGGACAACTTTCCAACCCCCTTCACTGACCAGATCATCGACGATTGCATCGGGAGTGAAATATTATCATTAATGGACAGTTTCTCCATCTATAATTAGATTAACATTTTACCCACGGATCAACACAAAACTGTTTTCATTTGTCTCTAGGGTACTTTCTCCTACCGGAAACTTCCTTTCGGTTTGAAGAATGGTGGTGCGACTTTTCAACATGCCATGTCTTATGATTTTCATGATATTAATCACATTGTACAACCGTATCTTGATGATCTACCGACACATTCCATGCATTGTCAAGACCACCTAGCCCATCTCCGAGCCATTTTCCTTCACTGTCGTTACTACCGTATATGTTTAAACCCACACAAATGTGTTTCTTTTGTGGAGTTCGACCAACTTCTGGGTTTTATTGTGTCACTTCATGGAATTAGGGTGGATCCTTTGAAGGCTGAGGCCATCCTTAATATACCTCCTCCTTCTACTTTACACCAGCTCCAAAGTTTGCAAGGGAAAGAAAACATTTTTACGTTGATTCGTTACGAATTACACTGAGTTAATGCTAGGATTTACTCGACTGTTGAAGAAAGGTTCTACATTCGTCTGGGACGAGACTGCCAAGAAATCCTTCGAAGCTTTGAAACTTTCCCTCACATGTACACCACTTCTTTTCCCACTAGATTACAGTCGAGACTATTTCCTCTACCTCGCCACTTCGGACTCTACCATTGCCATGGTTTTCAGGGATGATTTTAGGGGATAAATTTCACTCATGGACTAATTTTCCATGGTTTTTCCCAAAAAACTATTCGCTTTTCTAAAAATGATTCACCCAAATTCTATAGGATAAAATAATTTTACCTTAAAAATCGCCAAAATTTTATACAAACTATATAAAATCCTTAGAAATTTGAATATTTTTACAAAAATATCGCCAAAAATTTATAGTTGGCATATGAAGGATTAGTAAGATTCGCCAAGGTTTCTACATTTTAAAATAAATTTCCATCCTTAAAATTATCCCTGGTTTTAGTCCAAGAAGATGATTCACATGACGAACATGTAATTTATTATTTGAGTAGGAGTCTCATGACTACCGAAGCCAAATATCTACATGTGGAAAAACTGGCCTTGGCAGTTGTTCAAGCTGTCCAACGTTTTCATCACTATATCCTTTTATGCAAGACCACTATCATTTCTAATTGCAACCCTATGTAGCATATCCTTACATGCCAATTGCTAGGGTGAAAGTAGTCCAAATGGATCGTAATTCTCCAAGATTTCGACTTAGAGTTTGAACGCGCTAAGTCTAAGAAATTTTTTGTATTTGTCGAGCTGATATGTGACCTTCCCTCCACTGAGATAGAAAACATGGAAGAGGATTCCTTACCTGATAAATCCCTTTATCTGATCAGTTTTGATGATGCTTGGTATGGAGATATCATCATTTATCTCCAGACTCAAATTTTTCGGCCCGACCTCTCTATTACAGACCATCGTCGCATACGATATCAAGCCTGTCAATACATCATTCTCAGTGACACTCTTCATCGTCATGGTTTTGACTCTATATTCCAACATTGTCTCACCTTTGATGAGGCTAAGAAAGATTTGAATGACTACCACTCTGGAGCATGTAGTGGTCATATTTCTAGGTATGCCACTGCCCAAAAGATATTACGAGTAGGGTACTTCTAGCCTTCTTTGTTCAAAGACTATATAATTGTCATCCAGAAGTGCCATGCTTGTCAAATGTACAATAACAAGATAAGATATCACCCCTCTCCCTTACACCATGTGGTTTCTGTTGGACCTCTCACAAAATGGGGTATCCATTTCATGACATGTAACCCTCACTCAGCCGGGGGGCATGGATACATCATCATAGTCGTGGATTATTTCATGAAATGGGCTGAGGAAATGCCTACATTCGATAATACAAGAAAAAATACATCCCTATTCATATTCAATCATATCATCAAACGATTTGGAATCCCACAAGATATTGTCACTGATCACGGTAGCCATTTTCGAAATTTCATGATGTCTGAGCTTACCGAAAAGTTGGGTCTTCGGCATGAAAAATCAACCCCCTACTACCCATGGACCAACGACCAAGTTGAAGAGATAAACAAATTTCTTATCACTATTCTTTTACGGATAATAGGAATTCACAAGACAAGTTGGCACATGATGTTGTTTTTAGAATTATGGGCCTATCGAACATCCGTGAAGTCTTCCACAGGTTTCACGCCTTTCCAATTAGTGTATGGTATCGAAGTTGTTATGCCGATTGAATGTGAGATACCATCATTGAAGCTAGCCGTTGAACTTCTCCCAAACACGTCTTCAAAATAAGAACATCCATTGTATCTTATGCAATTAGATGAAACCCTTCATGATGCCACCCTAGTTATTGAAACCCCAAAAAAATGCGTCAAAGCCCAATACAACAAACATGTCAAGCCACGTGTTTTATTTGAGGGTGATCTAGTTATCCTCTATGAACAAGATCATGATTTACTAGGGGCCAGAAAATTCTAGGCTATGTGGTGAGGCCCTTATATCATCAAACGAGTGTTGGAGAAGGGAGCCTATGAGTTAGTGGATTATGATGGAATTCCTTTGAGTGAACCCAGAAATGGGTTTTACTTGAAGAAGTACTATGCTTAGGCTATCTTTGCATGAGTTCTTGTATTTTTACTGTATCATACTCTTGTGTGCTACTTTTGTGTGTTTTTACATTATTTAGCTTCCACCCCCCATTGCTTACCTTTCGTTGTGCTTGGTTTCCATATTTCAGTGTCTTCGCTCCCTTACATTGGCTTCACCGATGGCGATAGTCGTAGTACTCATAACCTAGATTCTATTTCTTGAGCAATCTACGCACCTACAAATGAACTTATCAGTCTACATGTTGTTTTCCTCGGTCGTGCAACCAATAATATCATAGAATATAGCGCAATCATCGAATTGTTGACCGATGCTATTTCACTTGGGATCCGTCACCTGGTTGTACGACTTGATTCACAACTAGTAGTGCTACAGTTAAGTAATGTCTATGCTATCCAAAGTCCTACTTTTTTACGGGTATATTTATGAATTCACCTCTTGGAACATTATTTTGATTATATTGAGTATCAACACATTCCTAGATGTCTAAATACATTAACTGATGCATTAGCTAATTATGTGTTAGACAAACATTTGAGACATTTATAAATCCAATCACATATCACATGTTGTATATAAAGCAAAGTAAGCCGATAGAAGCCTCATGTATATATATAATGATAAAAGTGTTTTACAAAAAGGTGTTTGTCGTCCGAAGACCAAAATATCAAAATATGAAGCCCATGGCTTCTACAAAATAGCATCAAGGATGTTGCTCATGGTAACACACTACTTCCCGTGCTACCCTACGAAGTAGTCGAATAAGTGAACCAGACACGCCCATAGTATGGCATTGATAACATCTCAGAATCTTGTCGATGGAGATGTCTAGGATATCTATTGTCAAACCCTCTAGGTTCTGCTCGACTGCCTCATAATCACTAGTGTCCCATCCTGCTACCACAAAGGCTTCCCCTCGTCTCTGAATAGGGGATGCACCCAGAGGATGATGTGGCCCTACATCTGTATGGTCAAAATTTTTTATTAGTATTTGGATTGAAAGCATAAAAAAAATATTATATTTCAAAATTCACAAAAACATCATAAAAACAAAATGTTTTTCTTACCTATGTCTCCCCACTGAAAGCCCTCAGGTAGAACCAAGTCGGGGTCACCTCATAAATCTAGGATAGTATACACATAATCATTTATCATCAAGATCTGAGGCCTCAACCAGTCAAAGAATGCATCATTATATTTAATGATGGGGCTCGCTACATGCTGAGCCATGAGGTCACACCACCTCTTCATCCTTGGATCTCATGGGGCCGGTATGCCCCACTCTATCTGTAAACGTAAATGGGGGACCCTCTCTAGAAAGAAAGACACCAAAATAGATCCATACCTAAATTTCTTCAAGTCCCTGTTCTTTCTCTTTGTCAATTGTGTCTTCATACTGTGAAGCACACCATCGCACCAATTAAACAATTGAGGCTCCGTGCATTCCACGATGTACTGAAAATAGATTTGGAGGGCCATGTGCAGAGATGCACTCCCTACCATGTGTGCAATGGTAAAATTAATGGTCTAGAGGGGTAAATCCCGGCCACGTTTGATGGAAACCTTGCCTTTGCATCTCTCAGCCTCAGGCTCAAAGTATTGGCAGATGTACTTGCTCATTGGTAGGCCACCACCTCTGCCTCCTATTAAAGTCACACGGGCTCCACGATGAGATAAACCTATCAAGAAATATATATCCTCGATATCTAAGGAAAGAAAATGGGCCCCACATGAAACACCTGTTGGTCCACATTCCACATGCAAACCAGGTATTGCAGTAACCCCAGTTGGGCCCTCATGTCCTGGATTTTAAAGAACTTCAGTAATCCACACCGTTGGAGGGAATTTATAGTGACCAGATCATTCAAGGAATTATCATCATCATATTCATGCTACCTCTCCCTCCACTCCATCATTTTGATGATCAAAGACCTGCATTGGGACAAGAAAAGGAAGTTAGCATCCTCATTTATTGCTTTGAAAAAAAATTATTGGCAAAATGCATGCAAATATTTTTTGGTTTTCGGCCGCTGCAGATGGATTTTTAACACTGTGTGGGGTTTCGGCAGGTGAGCCACAGTGCACCTATGGAAATCATTGGTTTCTATAGGTCCCAATACTGGTCACCTGCGGCGGCCCCAGCGCATGCCTATCAGCCTAAAAATTAACTTAAAAAATCATTTTTAACTAATAAAAATGAAATTTAATTCATTGAAAAGCAAGAGGATGAGGAGATTACCGTTTTGATGGAAGTCATTTGTTGAATGGTCACCCGTGCCTCCCACAATCAATAGCCGAAGTCTAAGGTAAAAATAGGGTTTCTAGGTAAGTTATGGGCAAAATGAAAATGAAATAGTGAAAAAGAGATTTTACCCATATTTATTTCATTTTTCACTTTTTCTATTAATATTTCATATTATTTAATGCATTTTATCCAAAACTTAAAGGTATAATGGTCTCGTGAGTATTTGTTTTCTCGCAAATGGAAGAAATATGATCCTAAACAACGAAGTATGGACATTTTTTCGCGATTTGTTTTTCTATTTGTCCCACGTACAAGTACTTTTTAGGGTTTTTCAGAAAAACCTCGAGCTCAATTTTTGTTCATTCTCATGCTCAAAAATCAATGAGAGCATAACTGAGTACACTTTTTTCGTCTTTTCGTACTCATCATGGTAACATGAAAAGTGAAACCCATGGAGTATCCTTTAAGCTCTTTTCACGCTCCATTAAAATGAAAATATTGTCGAGTGACCTTGTTCTTTTCACGCTCGTAAAAGTATTTGAAGAAAATGTTTGATGGGTGATAGTTTATCACTTTTTTGGTTCCATCGAACTATTTTACAAAAAAGGAATTGGGAGAGTTCTCTTTAAGTGTTTTTCAGACTCTCAAAATATGAAAAACCCCCGAGTTTTCTATCTTTGGACTCGTTAAACAAACATCGAAATACCCTTATGGGACTGAACCACTCCTTATTAGGGTTCGTTAAACATACTCTGAGGGACTCATCCAAAGGATGATCTTACATCAACAAGCATATCTTATCCTCCTCAAGCTTGTGTAAAAATAAAGAGGTACTCGCCAGAAATGGCGGGGGGAAATTTAGGAAAGAAATATGTCTTTGTATTTGTGTTAGTGGCAGTAAGAGTCGCTCTTGAACATGACACCCCCTTTCATCCTTTGAATCCAGGTTGCGAAATCCATTTTTCTCTTGTCCAACTTTATGCAAGTTCATATCTTGGGTCATCTTTGAGTCAATACTGCCAAGACTATTGTTGTGTCGTTCATATGTTCAAGAGAAGTCCAAACAAGCCCTCTATTGAGTCGACCATCTACAGTTGTTAATTTCTACCATGTCGGCCTTCCTTGTTTCAGTTTCAAATCGTTTTCACACTTTGATCTATCCTAAATCTATTCCTTATTTCGTGTCATTGATGGGGGATACAACAAGGCCCTTCTATGATGAGTCTTTTCTTGTCGAATGCAACTCATCATCCAGGAACAAGACTTAGAAATAATTTAGTAACTTAGAGCCTTCATGCCTGAATGGCGGGTTTCTTCGCTTTCGACAGTGGATTCACATCATTGGTCCCTAATTGAGATATTTCATCGAGTGTTCGACGTCAGCTCATTCACATTCGATGGATTGTGCTAAGGTGCCTTGGGAGTCATTAACATCAATGGTGATTTCCCTCGCACTTGTTAATGGTTTTCATCAATGACCGATAATCAAGCAGTTTCTACCATGCTCGACTTCAACACCTGTAATCGCATGGCTAGATTTGTACTTATGGACAAATGGATTAAAGACCCTGGATGCCATCATTTTTGGTCCAGGCTTTGATAGAGTACTTATGATTTGTATTAACACATAGATCCACTTTGTATGTCTCGTCGCTATGTCTGAATTTAAGCTTTCTAAAACATAGATCCACAGTGTATTCCTGGTGTCTATGTAGAATCTTGATGACATGGATCCACAGTGTATAATTGGTGTCCATGACTTACATTTATGGTTTAGATCACTTGTATTCTAAGCATGGGGATGCCTACCTCAGAAATGGTATAATATTGTGTAGATACTTGATTGTTTGTAGGTTCCTAATTGGTGTGTTCCTTGTACCCGACACACACACGCATTTTACAAAGTATTTCAGTTGTCACGAGTTCCAGCCTCATAATTTGGGGGGAATTCCGTTACACATTATTTTGGTCACCCTGATGATGATTCTACAAGCATGTGTTCAGGCTCTCAAAATGATCTTTTGCCTCAGAAAAGTAATTTCTTTCTTCCTCTAAAAAACTGACTTTTAGAAGGATGTTGCAAGATGCATGTAGTACACAATGTGAGAATCCTTGATTTCCACAGGCTTCTCTATAGATGGCTCGCATGGTTTCCACAGGCTACTATATAGGCAGGGTGTGGCAGCATTTGAAAGCTAAAATAAGAAAGAAGTTCACGAAGTTTCTATAAGGAGAATCTTATAGAATGTGAGGTGGTGTCCATATGGTTGTGATCCTACTAGCTTCTTTGATTTAGTGGGATCGTCCTAATCCCTTTAACCACTTCACCTTCTCATGGAAAAGGTTAAGAAATATTAAGAAAGGAATTGATGAAAGAATAGGCTGAAGAATGTGTGAAGAATATTGTTTCAAGTTATGCTTGAGGTCTCCATTTGTCCATCAAGATTTTTTGGATCATCTTCATGCAAATTTCGGAGCAAGTGAATGTGTGTGTTGGAACAAAGGACCACTAAAAGGGAACTTGCGACATCAAGGCAATTTGGTTGTATCTTCCACTTTTACTTAATATAATACGGTGGCATGTTTCTTTCCCATAAAATCATTCTCATTTTATTACATGACTCCTTGATCACATGTTTAGGTTTTCATTGAATCTACTATTGTTGCTTTCACTTTGGTTGGTTTGTGTCATTACAGATCTAATTTTAGAAGAGCACCGGAGCAAAGCAGGGACAAAAAAGATATAAGAAAGTGATATATAAAGGTATGTCATTCATTCCTTCTTTGGTAGTAAATTCAATGATCGTAACTTAGGGAAAGCATCATGTCTCGTCTCATTTTTTTCTATATCCAGGTGGATCTAGGGAGATTAGTTTATGTCCACATTCACTGATTTATCCAATAACAGGCGTAAGTCATCAAAATGTGTAGGGGAATATGGGGACACCTAGGAGCGATTCTAGGAATGCTTTTAGGTGGGTGAGGGAAATAGGAGTAATTTAATAATTAATGAAATTAATTTCTAGTACAACGAAGGGGATGGGTGACACATGTACAGGGAAGATTTTTCTAAATTAGATTATTGAACAATAAATTAAATGGGAAATTGTGAAAGAAAGGACTTAGAAACTCTATATAAAGGAGGGAGGAGCAGGAGGATGGATATCTTCTTGGATGCGTAATGTTACGTTGTAGAATTTAGACTTGACTGACTTATCTTGTGGGAGTTGGGATACCTAGCTCGGTGAGGAGTGGTAGCTCGGCCTTGCGAGGTGAGCTAGGAGCTAGTTGTACTCTGGTTTAGTGTGCGTGGCCCCTTTGCAGTTCGGGGGGCTATGGGGGAAGAAGAGTACCCCTAGAGTTGGT
>JASDQU010353308.1:0-12094 GCA_032191745.1 Picea mariana
TAAGTTTTATTAAAAAGTCAAATTTCAGAAAATGAAGCATCTTCCCCTTACATCTATGTACAGCTATAAAGCTCTACAATGCTTTGCATTTACTTTTAGTGGTGATATAACGTTACCAAAAACTCGTTTCTCGTAATGTGAAAGAAGCTCTAATAAAAGATTCGTCGTGTTATTCAATTACCGAAGTCTTGATTGATGGTTGTAAACTTGTAGGCAATAAATTCATCCTGTTAACACAATTCATGTTGGTCACGTGCACGGTAAGAATAAATTACTTACAAATTTATTTTTTTACGAGTTATTAAAAATATTTACTACTGATCACGTGCATAAAGTGAGAAAGTCAAGAACAATCACCAGTCAATTTTCCATCATAACACCCTAACACACCTGAGGTTGGTCACGTGCATAGAGTGAGAAAATCAAGAATAACCCCCCAATAAAATCACCAGTCAATTTTCCATGTTAACACACCCGAGGTTGGTCACATGCATAGAGTAAGAAAGTCAAGAACAACCGCCCAAATTGTCTCTCGCGTAGGGGCTTTATTGGAAAAGGGTAGGTTCATGAATTAATTTCACTAGTAATGTTGTACAAAGTCTGTGTGTCAAGCTTATTCAATGTGTTCAATTGTAAGACTAACAGGTGTCATGAGTTTAGAGTGAAGTTTGTATACTTAGAGACAATCTTTGGCATGATGAAGAATGTCTCCCTCGTTGAGAGGGAGTGTTGATGTTTGGATAACATTCAAAAGACATTCTTCCATATATATATATATATATGACATGATATTTATAATAAAAAGTATAAATATATATAATAAATAAGTAGTTATTTATTGTTCAAGGGACACATCCTTTCATGGATGGTCACCATATGTTCTCCATATATGGAACACTCATCATTGTAATAATATATTCATATACAATATTATCTCATATGAAAAATCAACAAAATATACGACACTTCCCTGAACAATTTACGGTACCTCCATCTATAATCATTGCTTAAAACTATGGTGTTGGAGATACACAATAATTGAGACTTTTTGATAATTTGTAATTCATGAAGTTATGGGTACTACCAGAGTCAATCAACACTACTACTCTTTTTTTTTGGTTATATTCTTCTATCCTGATGGTTTGTGGAGTAATGATGTCGACCAATGCATGAAAAGATATCGTTGGAGTAGTCTCTTCTATATTTAAATCTTGCAATGGTTTAAATTTTTGATCTTCTTCCTCTTCAGAGTCCATGTAGAATAATTTCTTCTTACCACATTTATGCCCCTTACTATTCTTTTTATCACAATTGAAACATGGTCCCTTTGCTCTTCTTTCATCCATTTGTTGAGGTGTTCATCTTATCAGTTGAGTGAGGTTAGGAGAGGGAACATGGTGCTATCTATAGTTGTTAGTGGAAAGTCTTCTAGAAGCCATATTTTTGTTTTCCACTTTTCTTTCCATACTTAAAGCTTTCTCTAGGGATTTAGGTTCGAACATGTTCGAAGAGATGCACCTCATGTTGAATGTTCTCCTTTAAAGTGCCCATAAAAAGATCTAACAAATTATCCTCGGGAATGTCCTTTACCCTAAGATTGAGCTTTTGGAATTGTTGGATGTGCTCTGTAATTGGACGTTCTTGCTAAAGATTTATCAATTGGCTAAAGAATGTATTTGTCTTAATATCAATTTGTTCGTAAAATAGGACCAATAGATAATAGAATTATTTTTTCTTTCGCAAAGCCATTGATACCAAATAAATTGATCATTTTCTAGATACAAGGATGCAATAGGCACCTTTCGTAAGCTTGGTACTGTGTGTAGATCAAAGAATTGCTCCATCTAGAATATCCATGTCATAGGATCTTTAACATCAAACTTCCTCATATCGATATTTGGAATGAAGTAGTTCTAGTAGGTGCCCCATTGAAACCTTGATGATGTGTATCCTAAAGTGATGAATAATCAGGATTATGGGATTCAATCTTTATTTTCTCTAATTTTTCATGATTTTCTTGCATTTTGATATCTCTTTTAACATGAAATTTTACTATTCTAACATCTTCTTTTCCATATGCTCCCTGTTGATTAAGATTGATTGTCATTGATGTCAACCATTGAAGAAAGCCCTATAGCACAAAGGTTTGGGTAATGGACCCAATATTGTTTGATGTAAAGATGACTCATTATTGTCTTGTCATGGTTGATAAGAAGTAAAGATGGATGAACTCCAAAGTGGTCCCCTTATGGTGAAATTCCTCACGGGAAGACGCTTTGCGGAGTAAGAGAACCCATGTTTAATTGTGGAATAATGATATCCTATATGGATAGTTCTTTTCATTCCATTTC
Organism: Picea mariana; assembly: GCA_032191745.1. Classification (NCBI taxonomy): domain Eukaryota; kingdom Viridiplantae; phylum Streptophyta; class Pinopsida; order Pinales; family Pinaceae; genus Picea; species Picea mariana. Next base: position 2,352 of record JASDQU010353308.1, read on the forward strand.
TAGTGGTATGTGGAACGTCACATAACTCCTCACCGTTAGAGAGTTATGGCCATGAGAAGTTGGAGACCCCAAGTTTGGGTAATGGACCCAAGTTTGTTTGATGGATAATGGTATGAGTTATGATATATTTTGATGCAGGAGCATCGCCAACTCATCAAGCGAGCCAACACATCAAGCGGAGATCAGCTGGATAAACAAACCCAAATTTTTGAAAGTGCTTTGGGATTGTAGCGCAAGTCTTTAATGAACCATTCATGGAGGCGCATTTGTATATTGTATTGGACCTTGAGCCTTAAGCTCTCTTCCTTTGGTAGATAGTCAACGTTTACTCTAGTTAATGCTGGTAGATAGGATTTTTAAGTCTAGATTTGATAGTTTAGAGTCCGAGAGGGAAAACGGATATAGACACCCTCATTGTATCATTGTAACATAGTAGTGAATAGCAGTGAAGAATAGAGGAAGCATTCAAGAGAAGAGAGGAGCAAGCAGAGAATATTGTATGGAGAACACCCATGTACAGGCAGTTGAATTAATAGAAGGAAGTTTTGATTCAAGCACATGGTTTGTGTTGTTTTCTCTGTGTATTGATGTTATGCTCAGGAATGTTTGCTTTCTTGTTATGCATTTTCTTTGTATACGCTATGCATGTGATTTCATGTTTCAACATGAAGTCTGAAGGGGGAATGGAATGAGTTTCAATTGTTTCTCCATCTGAGCCAGGAGGTTCCTGCAAGGTGTGCAATCGAACATCATCCGCAAGGAGTGCATTGATGAAGGCTCAGGAAGTTTAACTTTTGTTCTCGATCACCCAGAAGTAGATTTGGGTTGTTGAAGCCGTGCAAGAAGTGCGCAGGCTGAAGAAGAAGTCTCAGTTGTAAATCTGAGCAAAGGAGATCAAAGATTGCTACTGCAGGAAGTGCGCAGAGTCGGTAAGATTCAACACTTGGGAAGTTGTTGAATGTTGAGCGCAAGGAGTGCGCGCAAGTTCCTCTGAAAGAATCAGAGTGGAAAAGCTCAGGAGGTGTAGCACCCTCGTGATATCGTTAAAGGAGAGAACAGGAGTTTGTGCCGAGGAAGGTTCGAGCAGGAGATGCGAGTGCAGGTGTCAGAGGACAAGTTCTAAGAAAGAACATTTAGCCTTCTCAAGAAATCCTCAAGGAGGAGGAATCGACGGTCAGGATTCGCAGAGGAAAACAGCGAAATTCGGTCAGTCGTTAGATCTCGAGAAGTTGCACCGGGGTTAAGCCCGAAGGAGCAGAGGAAGAACCCGGAGGAGACATCAGGATATTGGCGTCATCAGGTTTTTCTAGGGTAAGAATTGAAGACCTTGAAAGTCCCGAAATTCTGAGATAGGATCAGAGCTGTTGATCTTAGCAGGGACATGTGGCGAGAGATCCCGAGTATTCGGAGTTCGGGATCTTGGGATTTCTGGAGTCGTGAAACACTTGCAAAACGAAATCGCGATTCGCGATTTCCCGACACGGTCGGAGCTGTTCGATTTAAGGGACACGTGTCCGAGGATTTGAAAGAGTCAGGGTTCGTCATTTCAGGGTTTCTGCATACAAAGGAATTGTTGCATTAGAAGTCGCAATTTTGCGATACCCGGTAGAGTGACGAGGGAAGTTGTGACGTGGAGGAGAGAGATAGCACGTGCATCGGGGTTCGGCATTTCAAGATTCTCGGTGACGAGAAACTCACGACAGGAGAAGTCGCGAAATCTCGAAACGCGACGATCCCACAGTCATAACATTTCAGTGGAGGACAGGTGTCAGCGCATATCGGAGTTCGGGACTTGGAAGAGCCCGTGGACGAGTGCATTTGAAATTGAAAAATTTCGAAACGCGGTTTCCCGATCATCACTGGAGTGTGGGCCATAGGCACTATAGTAAGGGACAGGTGTCGGAAGGTCAACCCAGGTGGGGAGTCAACGCCAGGTGGCATCGGAAATCGGAGGATCGGAAATCCCAAGGGCGTAAGTTCTACGCATTCCAATGGAAAGAGTTAGCCGGAGGGGGCTAAGGGGTGCAGAGGTACCATCGGGAATCTGGAATCAGGGATTCGCGAGGCAAGTTGTCTACGACCTCGTAAGGGTCGATTTACCGATCGGGAGAAGTCTCGATAAAAGCAAGGAACACGTGAGTTAATGTTCATCGGGGTTCGGGGATTGGTAAGACCCGATCCGGTGGCTGAAGAACTCGCAATCGCGTGAGGTCTGATTTCTCGATTTTGATAGGGAGATCATAAAGAAAACTTCTGTGGGTGACAAAGTCCCGAAAGCGGTTTTGAAGAGCATTCTATTTCTTTGGGCCTAAGGAAGAGAAGTTCCTGGTGGGAGAAGACGTGCCCTGGGTGGTGCGTTTGCATCAGAGTGGTATCAGAGCGAGAAAATTTCTTTGCTTTCTGTAGCAGAGAAGAAGAGAAAATTTCACCATGCTGCCGAGGAGAAAAATACAATCACCCGATCCATAGTACAGGGGGAACCAGAGAGGAAGAGGGAGACAAGCACAAAATCCATAAATGGAAATGCAGATACGTGATCTCCGAGCGAGACTAGAAGATATGGAAGCAGCGCAGAGACGCACAGCCAGTGCTGGAGATCTGAGCAACTCCGAAGGCGAAGTTGAAGCCAAACAACAAGGAGAAGTTGCAACGGAAGATGCATCCAATGAGCGATTAATTAAAGCTATCACCCGGATGAGTTCGAAGACAAAGATGGGCATTCCAACCTATGAAGGGAGTCTGGATGCAGAAGAGCTTCTAGATTGGATTAGAGCTCTTGACACTTACTTCGATTATGAGGATATCGAAGAAGATAAGAACGTTAGGCATGTTGTCACAAAATTGAAGGGACACACAGCATTATGGTGGGACGAGCTTCAAGCAGATAGACGTTCCAAAGGCAAGCAAAAGATTAAAAGCTGGGATCGAATGATTGCGAAGATGAAGACAAAGTTCATCCCAAGGGATTATCAAATCACACTGTTCAGTAGAATGCAGAACCTGAGACAGAAGCTGATGACAGTGAAGGAGTAGACTGAGGAATTCTATAAGCTAAATATCAGAGCAGGTCATCGGGAGAGCGATGATGAAAAAGTTGCCAGGTATATGAATGGCTTGAGATATGATATCCAGGATGAGATGAGTATGAAGACCATCAGAATGGTGGAGGATGTGTACCAAATGGCGTTGAAAGCTGAAGAAAAGCTAAGCCGTAAGCCAGGATAGCGAGGCCGAGGTAGGAGCCAGCCAAAAGGGAAGTCAGTTGCCCAAGATAGTTTCCAGAAATCCAAGGATGACTAGACAAAGCCTCAGATTAGGGCAGAAAGAGGCGGAAGTTCACAGTGAGGCCAACACGCTGAACAACGAAGGCAACATACAGAACAGGGCGAAGGATATGCTGATAATAACACATTTCCTCGTACCAGAGGTAGAGGAAGAGGCAGAGGTGGATTCATCACATGCTTCACATGTGGAAAGAATGGACACAAGGCAGTTGACTGTCCAGATAGGAAGAAGGATGGAGGAGAAGCTCACATCGCCGAAGCACAGAGGCGATATGCTGAAGAAGAAGACGCAGAATACGGAAGGTCATTGATGATGCGTAAAGTTCTCTTAACACCCGAGAAGGAGGTGGAAGACACAGTTCAAAGAAACAGACTTTTCAGAACTGCTTACAAGACCAAAGACAGGAAATGCAAGGTTATCGTGGATAGCGGAAGCATAGACAATCTCATTTCAACCGAGATGGTGGAGAAACTAGAGCTGGAGACAACTGATCACCCGAGTCCATACAAAGTTTCATGGCTACAGAAGGGACATCAAGTAAGTGTCACCAAACAGTGCTTAGTTGACATCAAGATAGGAGGATATAATGATAAAATACTCTGTGATGTTATTCCTATGGATGTATGTCATTTATTGCTAGGCAGACCATGGCAATATGACAGGAACGTAGTTCATGATGGGAAGATGAATACGTACACTTTAGAGAAGAATGGAAGAACACATATGCTACTTCCAATTAAAGACAAAGAAGTAAGACCAGAACCAAGAAATATTGTACTTCTCATGAGTGGGAAGGAACTTCTGGCGGAAGTAAAGAAGAAGGAAGATCCACAATTCTTTGTGGTCAGGAAACCAAGAATTGTTTTGACCAGCACAAGAGTGGATGATTTGCCGGAAGAAATTCAGGAACTGCTAGAAGAGTTCACTGACATTGTGGTAGACGAATTAACTCATTCATTGCCACCGATGAGGAGTGTGAGTCATCATATATACCTCATACCAGGAGCCAGTTTACCGAACAAAGCTGCGTACAGGTTGACACCACAGGAGAACGAAGAAGTTAAAAGGCAGGTGCAGGAACTATTGGATAAAGGACTGATCAGGGAAAGCTTAAGTTTGTGTGTCGTTCCAACGGTACTGAGTCCAAAGAAAGATGGAGGTTGGAGAATGTGCACTGATTCCAGAGCCATTAACAAGATAACCATCAGGTACAGGTTTCCATTGCCACAGATGGATGACTTGATGGACTGTCTAAGTGGAGCCAATTTTTTTTCAAAGGTTGATTTGAAAAGCGGATACCATCAGATTCACATGAGGGAAGGCGATGAATGGAAGACAACCTTCAAAACCAACGAAGGGTTGTATGAATGGCTAGTCATGTCGTTTGGCTTGACGAATGCACCGAGTACCTTCATGAGGTTAATGAATGAAATGCTGAAGGAATTCATTGGTAAGTTTGTCATTGTTTATCTGGATGACATATTAATTTTCAGCAAAACAAAAGCAGAACATTTGAAGCATTTAGCTGCAATAATGAAGAAGCTACAGTAGGAGAAGTTGTTGATCAACATGAGAAAATCTTCATTTATGAAGAAAGAACTCATTTACTTGGGATTTGTCATATCGGCNAGTAATGAGGAAGCTACAGCAAGAGAAGTTGTTGATCAACATGAGGAAATCTTCATTTATGAAGACAGAACTCATTTACTTGGGGTTTGTCATATCGGCAAATGAATTGAAGATGGATCCAAGTAAAGTGGAGGTAATTAAAAATTGGCCATCACCAAGAAATATTTTCGAGGTGAGAAGTTTTCATGGACTGGCTAGTTTCTACCGAAAATTCATCAGGAATTTCAGTGGAATTAGCGCAGCAATGATGGATACTGTCAAGAAAAGACATAAATATTTTCATTGCACTGAAGAGGAAGAGAAGAGTTTCAACCTGTTGAAACGAAAGATCACAGAACAACCGGTTTTGGTGTTGCTGGATTTTACGAAGGTGTTCCAAGTAAAATGTGATGCAAGTGGCTTTGCCATAGGAGCGGTCTTGAGACAGGTGGACAGACCGATTTCATATTTCAGCGAGAAGCTGGATGAGGCAAAAGTAAAGTACTCCACGTATGACAAAGAATTTTATGCTATCATACAGGTGCTGAAGAAGTGAAGGCATTACTTGGTCCCAAAAGAATTTGTTTTATATAGTGATAATCATGCATTACAGTTTGTGACTCAACAGAAGAAGTTGAATCAGAAACATGCTAAATGGGTAGAGTATATGCAGAATTTTACATTTGTAATTAAACACATTTCAGGTACTTCTAACAAAGTGGCTGATGCTTTGAGCAGGAAGTGTTTGTTGCTGCAGGAGTTCCGAGTCAAAACAATGGGTTTTGAAAATCTTAAGGACATGTATGCAGGTGATGCAGATTTTGTAGAGGCATATGATGCAGCTGAGAATCAAGTTCTCAGAGATAGAAGTCCATGGATAGATTACATGATCCAAAATGGATTGTTGTTCAGAGAAAATCAGCTGTGTATTCCAAATTGCTCCATGAGGGAGAATCTGCTAAAAGAGAAGCACCGTGGTGGATTGGCAGGGCATTTTGGCCACGATAAGACATTTGAAAAGTTGAGAGAATCATACTTTTGGCCAGGGATGTGGTCGGAAGTCAAGAAGTTTGTTGACAGATGTAGAATTTTCCAGCATTCGAAGGGCAGAAAGCAGAATGCGGGATTCTATCAACCATTGCCCACACCAGAGAGGCCGTGGGATGAAATCAGCATGGATTTCATATTGGGATTGCCTAGGACGCAAAGAGGACATGATTCGATCTTTGTGGTGGTTGACAGGTTTTCCAAAATGGCACATTTTATCCCATGCCAGAAGACCAGCGATGCGACTCATATTGCAAATTTGTTTTTCAAGGAGATCGTTAGACTTCACGGGTTACCCAGAAGCATAGTATCAAACAATGATACGAAATTCATTGGACATTTCTGGAGGACACTCTGGAAGAATATGGGAACTAATTTGATGTTTAGTTCTGCCTATCATCCTCAGACGAATGGACAAACAGAGGTGGTAAATAGAAGTCTGGGAGATTTATTAAGAAGCTTGGTGACAGAGCACCACAACAGTTGGGACAATGTGTTGCCACAGGCAGAGTTTGCATACAACGACTCAGTAAACAGGAGCATAGGCAAAATTCCATTTGAGGTTGTATACGACAGGCAACCAAGAGGAGTATCTGAACTGAGGGATTCAGAGCGGATAATGACCAAGAGCGCAAGCGCTGAAGAATTCGCAGAGGCGATGGAAGAATTTCACAGCAGGGTGAAGGAGCGATTGCTGGAATCAAACCAGGAATATAAGCGCAGAGCAGATCAGCATCGGAGACAACTTCAATTTGAGGTTGGTGATCTAGTTCTAGCACATCTGAGGAAGGAAAGGTTCTCAAGGGGAACATACAACAAGCTGAAAATGAAGAAAATTGGGCCATGCAGAGTCCTAAAGAAATTGGGAGAAAATGCTTATGAAATTGAGTTGCCGAATGATATCGGAATATCTCCGACATTCAATGTCTCATACTTATATCCATATAAGGATGAGGAAGCAGGAGCTGGAAGTGATGAACAACCAGAGATCCAGTGGCAGAAGCAGATGCCGATTGCAGAGAAGCCACAGATGGAGCGTATACTTGACAAGAGAGTGAGTAAAAAGACCAGACGAAAGCAATACTTCGAGTATCTGGTCAAATGGAAGGGCCATCCAGTGGAAGATGCCAGCTGGGAGACTGAAGCAGAGATTCAAAAGCATGGACAGACCATGCAGGAGCTCATGGACAGGAGCCCATGAAAGTTTTCAAGCCGAGGAGTATGATGCAGGAGCATCGCCAGCTCATCAAGTGAGCCAGCACATCAAGCGGAGATCAGCTGGATAAACAAACCCAAATTTTTGAAAGTGCTTTGGGATTGTAGCGCAAGTCTTTAATGAACCATTCATGGAGGCGCATTTGTATATTGTATTGGACCTTGAGCCTTAAGCTATCGTCCTTTGGTAGATAGTCGGCATTTACTCTAGTTAATGCTGGTAGATAGGATTTTTAAGTCTATATTTGATAGTTTAGAGTCCGAGAGGGAAAACGGATATAGACACCCTCATTGTATCATTGTAACATAGTAGTGAATAGCAGTGAAGAATAGAGGAAGCATTCAGGAGAAGAGAGGAGCAAGCAGAGAATATTGTATGAAGAACACCCATGTACAGGCAGTTGAATTAATAGAAGGAAGGTTTGATTCAAGCACATGGTTTGTGTTGTTTTCTCTGTGTATTGATGTTATGCTCAGGAATGTTTTCTTTCTTGTTATGCATTTTCTTTGTATACGCTATGCATGTGATTTCATTTTTCAACATGAAGTCTGAAGGGGGAATGGAATGAGTTTCAATTGTCTCTCCATCTGAGCCAGGAGGTTCCTGCAAGGTGTGTAATTGAACATCATCCGCAAGGAGTGCGTTGATGAAGGCTCAGGGAGTTTAAATTTTGTTCTCGATCACCCAGAAGTAGATTTGGGTTGCTGAAGCTGTGCAAGAAGTGCGCAGGCTGAAGAAGAAGTCTCAGTTGTAAATTTGAGCAAAGGAGATCAAAGACTGTTGTTGCAGGAAGTGCGCAAAGTCGGTAAGATTCAACACTTGGGAAGTTGTTGAATGTTGAGCACAAGGAGTGCGCGCAAGTTCCTCTGAAAGAATCAGAGTGGAAAAGCTCAGGAGGTGTAGCACCCTTGTGATATCGTTAAAGGAGAGCACAAGAGTTTGTGCCGAGGAAGGTTCGAGCAGGAGATGCGAGTGCAGGTGTCAGAGGACAAGTTCTGAGAAAGAACATTTAGCCTTCTCAAGAAATCCTCAAGGAGGAGGAATCGACGATCAGGATTCGCAGAGGAAAACAGCGAAATTCGGTTAGCCGTTAGATCTCGAGAAGTTGCACCAAGGTTAAGCCCGAAGGAGCAGAGGAAGAACGCGGAGGAGACATCGGGATATTGGCGTCATCGGGTTTTCATAGGGTAAGAATCGGAGACCTTGAAAGTCCCGAAATCTCGAGATAGGATCAGAGTCGTTGATCTCAGCAGGGACACGTGGCGAGAGATCCCGGGTATTCGGAGTTCGGGATATCAGGATTTCTGGAGTCATGAAACACTTGCAAAACGAAATCGCGATTCGCGATTTCCCGACACGGTCGGAGTCGTTCGATTTAAGGGACGCATGTCCGAGGATCTGAAAGAGTTGGGGTTCGACATTTCGGGGTTTCTGCATACAAAGGAATTGTTGCATTAGAATTCGCGATTTCACGATACCCGATAGAGTGACGAGGGAAGCTGTGACGTGGAGGAGAGAGCTCGCACGTGCATCGGGGTTCGACATTTCGGTATTCTCGGTGACGAGAAACTCACGACAGGAGAAGTCGCGAAATCTCGAAATGTGACGGTCCCACAGTCATAACATTTCAGTGGAGGACAGGTGTCAGCGCATATCGGAGTTCGGGACTTGGAAGAGCCCATGGACGAGTGCATTTGAAATCGCGAAATTCTGAAACGCGATTTCCCGATCATCACTGGAGTGTGGGCCATAGGCACCATAGTAAGGGACAGGTGTCGGAAGGTCAACCCTGGTGGGGAGTCAACGCCAGGTGGCATCGGAAATTGGAGGATCGGAAATCCCAAGGGCGTAAGTTCTACGCATTCCAATTCCGCGAAGTCATAAACTCCGATATGGGATAGGACCGTGGTCTTATGGACTAGCAGGTCACACACAGAAAGAGTTAGCCGGAGGGGGCTAAGGGGTGCAGAGGTACCATCGGGGATTAGGAATCGGGGATTCACGAGGCAAGTTGTCTACGACCTCATAAGGGCCGATTTCCCGATCGGGAGAAGTCCCGATAAAAGCAAGGAACATGTGGGTTAATGTTCATCGGGGTTCGGGGATTGGTAAGACCCAATCCAGTGGCTGAAGAACTCGCGATCGCGCGAGGTCCGATTTCCCGATTTTGATAGGAAGATCATAAAGGAAACTTCTGTGGGTGACAAAGTCCCGAAAGGGGTTTTGAAGAGCATTCTAGCTCTTCGGGCCTAAGGAAGAGAATGTCCTGGTGGGAGCGGACGTGCCCTGGGTGGTGCGTTTGCATCATATTTTTAGATAATACTATTCTATACGGATAGTACATGTCATTCCATTTATGGTGGTATGTGGAACGTCACATAACTCCTCACGGTTTGAGAGTTATGGCCTTATGAAGTTGGAGGACCCTCATATGTCATCTAGAAGCCCCAAAAGGTCAAAGTAGTCAAAGTGGTTTAAGAGATTTCAAAAGGTAAATAATAAAGTGAAGTAATGAGTGTATTATAATTCAAAGTGAATACAAAATAAATTATTTCAATAATAAATTTAATGGATAAATTAGAAGTGG
>JASDQU010353314.1:0-12094 GCA_032191745.1 Picea mariana
CGGTCCTGTTTTTCTAACAAGAAAAACATTGAGCCGCTTACAGTGTAAGGTTCCTATCAGGGGAAAATATCATGAAGTAAACGAGAGAAGAAAATACATAAGAAAATAACCGATGTAACAAAAAATGCATGTAGAATTTTGAAACTGCAAATTGGTCATACACAACTGATAGCTGGTACAGAGGAAAGGAAATAAACAATTACAGAAAACCCAAATTTATTTGTTATAATAGTGGTAGTACTAAAGTATAATGAAGCACATCAATTATGAATATGAATTGAAATTTGAAAAATGAGGAACAAGAAAGCAAACTTGTAATACAGAAGTGACGGAATTGAGAATCTTGGATCTTCTTGTATTAAATCTCAATGCAAAAACTCTATTACAAAATCTCAAAGGGTCCAGCCTCGTGTATTTCTCTCTGGGGTATATTTATACAATTCCTGCAAAGTAGGTAGAATCTCAATAGTCGCAAAAATTTCAGTTATGACAGAGGAGAGAGCAATCGCTCCATCTCCCCTATTCTGTCTTCAATTAGTGCCAGATGCTCATCTTCACGCGAACTCAGTGTAGGCGATACATCTTTCCACAAGCTGAGATACGAGTCGTGAAGGTTCCACTTGATAGCTGGCCTCGGCGAAGTAACATTCTTGGGCTAATTGTTGTATATTTTCTCCCATTTGTGCATTGATGATGTCGAGGGCACTTAGTTGTGCGCTAGGCTGGATCAAATGTTTATCAACTCGGGCCATTTCCACCATATCTATCTGAGAGATATCAGCTGAATCTCTCTCATCCTTCTCTTTCAGATCAAGCGAGATCTATTCCACATTCATTTGCATCAATGTTTCTATGTCGCCTCCACTGTCCATACCCAACAGCTCGCCATATATAGAATTGAAGGCTTCTTCTAATGAATTGGTTACCTTTTAGGCTTGTTCCTTGCCCAGGGCAATGTTGTGCTCCCAATCCTTCAACAGAATATTACCTCTAGTTTGTTCTAGGATGGCGAGTCTGGGAGAACCTGCCGAAACTATGTTATTTGTGGCTATCACCACCTCCTGGAAGGTGACCCAAGCCACTTTTGCATCCCTCTCTCTAACAGTCAAGTTCTCAGAAACCTGATTCATCAATAGACAATTCTCTCGGATCACTCCCACTTTGGTGAGCAAACTCTGTTGTGCAGAAGAGATTCTGTTTTGAATCTCAATCGCTTGTGATTTAAACCCCTTGATGTCGATCATCCTGCTTTCGACGATCTCTACCTGATCCTGTAGATCTGCAATCATAGTCCTTTGTTGGCCCACCTGTATTCAACCATCTCAGACTACTAGATGTGGTTGCTCGAGCTTGGTTTTAAGCACCTCTATCTCATTTTTATCAACCATTCGGGCCAGTTCTATCTCTGCACTCACCTGGCCTTGAGCATTTTCCGTGGTCGAGGCCAATCGGGCCTCGAGAGTCCTGATCAGGCGATTTTTCCTATTGAGTCAGTTCTTTAAAAGCCCAACCGAAACTTGATTCACCGATGCATACGCTCCTAGCGTCCCTGCGATCTCAGTGGCAAATTGCTCATTCATTTTATTCTTTCTGTCAATCATGACTTTGCATTTCTTAGCAGTCGACTCTCCCTCCTGGTAGAATTCCCTCTTTACTACCACTTTTCTCTTTTTATCAAAGAAAAACTCGTTCGGAGGAATTTCCTCTGCTCTTATGGGCCTCAGTTCCTCATTGAAAATCCATCCTTCTTCTATATTTCCTTGCGTCGACTGCAAGGGGGTGACAGAAGTGATGGGTTCCCTGATTTTTTTCACTACTTTTCCTAGGGTGTCGACCAGGTCCTGCTTCTTCAGAGGTTCAGGGGTATTTGTCTCAGTTTCCGGATTCTGTTTATTTGGTGGGTCCGGAGTCAGTGCCTCTGCTTCGGGCTTCTTTGTTTGTTTCCCCTCGTCCTGGCATTTTCCTGAGTCAGGAGATGCATCTTTAGGGCCTTCAGTATCCTTTGGTTCCATCTCGGAAACTCTCAGACTCCCTCCTTGCAAAACAGTGGGAAGACAACTTCGTCTGTGTTCCTAAAATTTTAATACAGAGGCTGTGTCTTCAGGTGCTAAGGATCGGATCCGAGCTAGCACTTCCTCATAAGACCTCGCCCCTCATAAAATGTCATTTGGGGGTGAAATATCATGTTCAAACCTCTTTAGCCCACAATTGGCTAAATGGTTGCTCAAGGCTCTCTGAGGATCATGTTTTTTATACTCGATGGAGACCAATTTAAGGTCTTCCAGGGCTGCAAGCTCAGCTTTGGCATGCCTGAAATCCAATAAAGAATAAGAATTTAGCTGAATGGGAAAATACAACCACACCTTCTTTGAATATCCTTTGAGTTCTTTACTCACCTCGCCAATCATTGTTTGTCGGGGATGAACAATGGTAGTGCAAGCGGGGGAACAACATCCCCGAACACTCTGAAGTAGGAGAAATCTGCCTCCATGTACCAGTCCGCTATGCCACTTAGATTTGCTGCAATGTTGTCTGAGATATGAGGTGGTGGGCGACCAAAAATGGTGATATGCAGGGGCACCATCACTCAGTTGAAAATTTCATATATGAAACTGTCAGCATTATTTTCCCATAGCTTGTCGTGATATACATGCACGGGTCTGTCTTCGGCCGGAGTCCAAGCCCAGCTCATCAATGGGAATGGGTTCATGGAACATATCACGTCCATAATATATGCGGACATGAAGAATGAGGATGGCCTCCCGCCTCCCTTCTGCTCTTGATACTTTGTGACCTGGTTGGCCAAACTGTTCGAGAGTATCTTTGCCCAATTGAACGAGAAACCTTCTGCAACCCGAAACATCAGAGGCACCCACGAAACAAAAAAATGCGATGTGTCCTCTCTCCCAAATAATTGGCACATCATCATGGCCACATACTTATACTGTGGCTCCAACGAAGCGATTGAATAAATGCTCTGGTCATTTGCTCTAAATTTCGTGGAGCGTGAAACCCAGTCCTTTATCAAACTAGGCATGGTTTTATCATATTGTGTGCACTCCTTCTCTTTGAATTCCTACAGGAATTCAACACCACAGGTGTATTCAAATGTCGTCGGGAGCTTATACATGGTTTGGATATGCTCGGGCCTAAAAGTCCTGACCGTGACCCGCTGGTCGTTCATGATAGTCCTGGTGGGTAGGTCTATGTGATCCAACGCCCATCAGATAATGTCATAATATGGGAGCAACCGTGGTATGGATGCTACCCTGTGCATTCTGGATTGGACCACTATCTTGTATTTAGTGTTCATATCATCCTTTTCATTGTCATTTGAGTCTGAATAATTCACCAACTCCGATTGCAGAATGTCTGAAACAAATGACCACCTAGGGATTGAGTCGACACTCCAGGGCGAAGTGTCGGAGACATTATCTGAGCCTTGTCCTGCAACCTCAACATTCACCTTTGCTGCTTTCCCTGGAGCCATAGTTGAAGCTTGCGTTTTCACCCTTCTGCGATAGAACTGTGTATACATGCAGAAATTAGTTCCCTCAGAAATGACGAGCTCTGCGTGCTTATGAAAATGTGTTCGTTATAATAAAATGAAACTCTTATATATATTTGAAAATTTGGTACTTTTCGAAATAAGCCTGTCAAATCGTAATTATAAACAAATTTATTGTGTAAATCTGATCTTATATGCGTGGATTTTCCCTACTTTTCCATTAATGTCATCAATTTCTGGCGGTTTGACAGTCAGTCGAAGTGTGGAGAGAGAATGGCTTCCTCGAGAAATGTGCAAGCCTCGAGGCACGGGATATATCTTGCTTTATCTTAATTTATCAAATCTTACCAACGTTAATCAATTTCTCGTTGTTCGCTACATCGTGGAAATTATTGTGACATTTTGAATCTCCAACTTGCGAGATTGCGAGGATCGATTTTGGCTTAATTAACGGTAACCGCGATTTTGGGCGTAATTAATTTTATCATCATTTTATTTGCCATATTGCAACTCGGAACTTCGAAGACAATTTTCTGGGAAATTAGTATGCCGAGTCACAAAATCGTGAGATGGCGATAATTAAAACTTAATTAAGGGGAAGGAAATATTGGATTAGGTGATTAGTTAATCATGTGATAATTTCCTCGCGACTTTGGGAGTCAGGGTTTAGAAGATGGAAACTTCGAAAAAGATAACGCCGAATGGCGAAAGCCCGAGAACAAATTTTACCATGGTTAGCTTTTTGCCTTTGATCCTCGACATGGGTTATCAGAAAGGACTTCGCGTTCTCGACTCTCGGGGATATAAAAATAAGGCTTCGGATTTGGCAAACGCCGAGGCGCGAAACCCCGATGACGTCTAATCATGAGTTAAATATTTTACCCTAGTTACTGTCTTGAGTGAAAATATAAAACGACTTCGCCGTTTTGCGATTCGGGACGTGTGAACTTATGGATCATAATATCCGACTTGCGAGGTCCCGAAGTATAACAAAAAGGATCAAACATTCTTACAAAAGTGGACTTGTTTTAAAGAGTATAAAAACATCTCTTTTTATGTGACAAGGTTTCAGAGGTCTCTTTATCTCGGCAGGAAAAGAAAATCAACATTAAAATTCACGTAAAAATGAAAATTGTGATAGGCCCAAAAAACAAAGGCGGCTCCAACATAGGCTCCAACTAGGGATCCCTCCTTCCTGTGAGGCAGGAAGAACAGTAGAACATGTGCCAATATTGGGTAAATGGAGTCAAAGCTCAATCAGACGGAAAATTTCCAAGGAAAAAGGATTGAAGGAGGGAAAAAACTCTGTTTTTACCTAGAGAAATTTTTCAAAATCAGATATTCTTCCCAACACAGCCATAATCCCTTTCACAATTTTTCCTTTCCCACTACTAAATTTGGGTATGTTTTAAGACAGTCAAAACAACCCTAGGAGACTCAACAGATCTTGTGGCTATCGGTTTGCATCAAAAGAATGAAATTACATATTTTTTAACCGGGAAGTCCCGTCTGAATTCCGGGTGTGGATCTGGCTTTTAGAAAGAATTGGTTACCAGAGCAGAGTGATATTCATGTATAACATCCTTACAAATATTTCAGACATTGCTTCACTGCCATCGAGCCTGTTCAGTACCCCGGTGAAGTTATCTGGCCCCTTTTATTAAATTTCCTTTCACCACTTCGGAAAATATTTATGCATTTAAATGCTGAGACGAGGGCAATCATTTATGAATTTCCTTTCATCGTCTTCCTGGACTAGGTGGGGGTAATCATTTTTGAATTTCCTTTCATCGTCTTCCTGGACTAGGTGGGGGTAATCATTTCTGAATTTCCTTTCACCACCTGTCTTATAGTTTACTTTTTTGAGCGCGAAGATGGGGGCAATCAGTTTGTATCAGGGCTGATATCTGTGTAATATTTTGCATCAGAGGTCTGTCAACTTACTTTGATTACTCGGTACCAAGCTTCCCTTGACCCTCACAACACCTTCGTTCTTAGGGAAAAAAGGAAAATATTTTTTTAAGGGGCATCTCGTTTGAGCAGGCTTCGATTCTCCTAATGCTGTTGAAAAACCTAGGAAAGTTAGGATTGCTCTAAACATTCATTCACTTAGCAGGGGATCAAGTAGTTGTGGAGACCCGCTTTCTTTTCACAATCTGTTTCGAGACCCAAGAGGCTAAAATGAAAACTTTTATTCCTTCGTAATAAAATGAGAGATGGCAGTCTTGTGAAAAGTTAGACCCGAAAATAGGCACGATACAAGGAAACGATTCATTGATTGAAAATACAGAAGGCCAAAGCAGTTCGAGACTGGCTCTTGTAGATATCTTTGGGGAAAACTATTTTTGACTGACTACTTTTAGATTTTAGTGTATCATTCAAATTATTTTAAATCAAAGGGTATCAAGCCAAGCAATAATCTTGTTGCCTAATAATTAAGCCGATATTGTAGTTTGAATGACGTTACCTTGGTTTACTTTGACAGTCTTTCATAACATGTGTATTGAAAAAGCTCACCCTTACCTTTTCTTTTCACTTTCTTTGTGCGTTATGAAGCTATTTTTAGGTATCACCTGTTTTATGCCAATTTATTTCTGACACTACTTTGCGAATTAATCTTCTCGCTAGCTTTGCAATCAGCTGGAGTCCTATAAAAAGAAAATACAAAATTTATTCATAATATGTCTAAACATTATGAACAAAAGCAAACAGAAAACCCAAAGGGTAATGTTTTAAATAAAAATGCATGTATGTACACGAAAATATATATATACATTTTTTTATTTTTTATTTTTTTTTGGCAACTTTTATGTCATGTAATGTTTCAGATATCGCCCGTTGAAAGGGGCGCTGAGGACTTCTCCGTCAATGTTTTCCATCAAGAAGGAATTTTTCCCTTCCGGAGCCGAGACCCTGAATGGTCCGTACCAAAGGTGGTCAAATTTACCATGCTTTGCGGCTTCCTCTTTTCTTGCATCCCATCTTAGTACTAAGTCACCTGGAAGGAATTCCCTATCCTTTTCCTTGAGATCGAACAATGCTTTCATTTCATCCTGCTACTTTTGCATTTTTTCATCAACTTCCACTCTATGTTGTTGAACCTCGATTAGCTGGTTAATTCTCCTGGTTACATGATTGGGTTCTTCATTTTGATCCTGCCATAACTTCATTACTGGTAGCGCTAAGTTTATAGGTAGAACCACCTCTGTCCCATAGACCATTTGAAATGGTGAAATGTCGATAGACCTTTTAGTGTTGATGCGGTTTGCCCATAATGCGTACTTCAAGTGCACATGCCAGTACCTTTTATTTTCATCTAGTACTTTCTTGATTATGTTTACCAGGCTCTTGTTGGATGATTCGGCCAACCTGTTTCCCTGGGGGTAATAAGCAGTGGAATGGCCGAGAACGATATTGTACTTCTGAAAGAAGATGATCATATCCATAGACTTGAAGGCCTGGGCATTATCGATAACAATCTTTCGGGGACACCCAAATCTTGACAAGATATTATCTTCCAAGAATTCGATCACCACTGAGTCTGTTGCCCTTTTGGTTGGAATGGCTTCCACCCACTTAGTAAAATAATCCGTGGCTGTTAAGATCCACTTATGCTGAGCACTAGAATGGGGATTAATTTCCCCTATGAAGTCTACTCCCCATTGTTGAAATGGAGCTTCAGTTTTAACTGGAACGAGTGGTAGTGCAGGGAGTTTCTGTTTACCAGCGAATATTTGACAAGGGTTGCACGTGTGTACTTTGGCATTGACATCTGAAAATAGTTTCGGCCAATAGTATCCAGCCCTCAAAATCTTATAGGCTGTGGCTCTCCATGCATGGTGTCCTCCACAGCATGAAATTCCTCTATAACTCGTGGAGTTTCTAACTCAACCAAACAGACTAGCAGGAACCCGAGTGGATCTTTCCAGTACAGCTGGTTTTCGGCGATGCAATATTTTACAACATGGAGTTTTAAAGTTCTGCACTTGGCTGGTGATAGTTCATTTGGGCACTTTAGGTTTAACAGGTAGAACACTATGTATTTATACCAGCCTAACGATATGAACTTTTCCTCGACCTTGCTTGGATCTGTCTGGACATCCGGCTCGTGTAGGTGTGTGTCTCCATCTTATTCTTGGAGGAAATTAATATCAAGAGCTCTAAGATTCGACTCAGCCAAGAGTTTGGCCAGACCCTGCCCCTTTATTAATTTAGTCGACTTGACCTCCAGATCGAATTCTTGTATTTCAGCGAGCCATCGCCCTCTTTTTTCGTCGTTGTCTGGCTGTACCAATATGTCTTTTACAGAACTAGTGGGCACATATGCGATTATTTTTTAATGTAGCACATAGGTTCTAAATGCTTTCAATGCTTTTACCATTGTGTATGCTTGTTTTTCCATTATGTCATATTTCAGTTCTGCATCTCGGAGGATTTTTCTAAAAAATGATATTGGTTGTTCGAACCCTTCTTCATTTTTCTGCAAGAGTACTGCAGCGATGGTATATTCAGAAGAAAAAGAGAAAATGAGAAAATCTTTCAAGTAATCCAGACTTGCTAGTACAGGTGCCTCGCTTATAAATTTTTTGATATGTGTGAACAATGCCCTAGCCTCGGTGGTCCAATTTACCCCGCTATCCTTCTTCAACATTCCTATAATCAATTTGACAATCTCAGCAAAATTGGGAATGAACCTTCGTAGAAAATTTATCTTTCCTAAGAATGATTGAATTTCTTTTATATTTCTTGGGATAGTGATAGTATCTATCGCTTCAATCCTCTAAGGGTCAATCCTGATTCCTTCTTTAGATACTACATGGCCCAGAAGCTTACCTTCCTGCATAGCAAAATGAGATTTCTTGGGGTTCAGGGATAGGCCAAACCTGCGACACCTTTCGAAAGTCTGTTTTAGATGCATCAAATGTTCTTCGTCAGTTTTAGAGAAAACCGTCAGATCGTCTAGGTAAATAACTACAAACTTGTCCCTCTCTCCCATGAAAGATATGTCCATAGCTCGCTGGAAAGTGGCCCTTGCATTCATCAAACCAAAAGGCATTTTGTCATACATGAAAGTACCCCAGGGCGTGGTGAAAGCATTCTTTTCCCTGTCTTGTTCATTCATAGCGATCTGATTATAACCAGAGAAACCATCTATCATTGACATTCGATTAGCTCCAGCAACCTTTTCTAAAATATGGTCCATCTTGGGCAGTGGGTAATTATCTTTGAGAGACGACTTGTTTATGTTTCGGAAATCTACACACAGTCTGATTTCCCCATTATTTTTCCTGACTGGAACTAGGTTATCTACCCAGTCCGAGTATCTCAAATGTACGATTATTTTTGTGTCCAAGAGTTTTTTAACTTCCTTTCCTATCATGGGTAACAGAATGGGGTTAATTTGCCTAAGATTTTGCCTAAACGGTTTGACCCCAGGCTTCAAGGGTATCTTGTGATCAATAATGGAAGCGTCATATGTTTTAAATTCATCATAGGACCAGGAGAAAACATATTTATATTGTCTGAGTAATTATTTATACTTAACTTTCACTTTGGGAGGGAGGAACTTCGATATTTTTACCATCCGAGGTTCTTTTTCGGTTCCTATATCACAGTCCTCAACTTCTTCTGGTTGAGGCTGCAAAGTGGACTTTACATTTACATCATTCTGATCAAAGAGTCTCTCCAAATGAATCAATCCTTTGGGAATTTGATTTCTTTTAAGGACCAGCATACGATGATCTGCAATTTTTTCTCAGAAGGTTTCAGGTTCCTCTCCTTCTTGCATGATCCACCTAGAATCATTCTGATTTTCTTGGTCAGCATGCTTATCAGAAAATTCACCTACTGCTATAATGAATTTCTTAATTTGTTCATCATCTTCAAAGACTTTCCAGTGTCGTATATTGTCTGGTATGGAAGGTTTGTATCTGATTTCGATGTGAAACTTTAGTTTGAAGGTCGTGGGAGGAGAGAAGGTTGAAGTTGCCTTTGCCAATGCATCAGCATGTAGGTTCTCTATGCGAGGGATTAAATGGATATTGACAAATGAGAAAAAAAATTCCATGAGATCCCAAGCACAATTTCTATACGCTCTTAGTCTAGGATGCCTGGCCAGGTACTGTCGGTTTACTTGTTTTACTATTAATTCCGCATCACCATATACCTACAAGTTTTTGATATTTAGCCTTTTGGAAGCCTCTAAACCTAAGATCAATGCTTCGTACTCGCATACGTTATTAGTGTAATCTATGTCCCACTACAAATGATAGGAGAAAGGAACAATGAACTTACCTTCAGGAGCCACCAAAAGTACTCCAGCACCTGCCCCTTCAGAAGACAAAGCGCCGTCAAAATACATTTTCCAGATACCAGTATTACACAGCTCTTTTGTCATGGGGTTTGACTCTTCTTGCTTTGTATCGATTTCCTCCAAGAAACCTTCCAGACCATCATCAAAGGACAAGATGCAATTTCCCAGGTCTTGGTCTACAATGTAAATAGGGAAGTTGTGTGGGTTTTGAGGGTCACTGACCGTATATGCTAATCTTGTTTCTCTGTATAAACGAGTGAATTGGCCACCGAACATAGGGATAGTGGCATAAGTCATGTCTAACTGAAGAGAACCCCCCAACTTGGCCACCCATGACCTGGATAACAACATGCCATATTTAGGGGGAATATCGGCGATAACCACATCCATCAGGATACTCTTAACCGGGACCTGCGCCAGGGTAACTACTAGATCCTTTATCATCCCCATGCATTTAACCTTCCTTGAATCAAAAGAGTACAGATTTCCATAAGGTCTTGTGATCTAGAGACCCAGCTTCTCCATTATAATCTTGGGCATAACATTATGGGAAGCTCCGGAGTCTAACATACAATTATGCAACAACTGATCATGTATATTCAGAGTGATATAGAAGGGAGTGATGTTGTCTTTGGACCCTTCAAAGTGGGGACCAAAAGTGATGTTAGGTCTACCATCTTTGAAGTTTATAACATCAAACTAGCTTTCTAGTTTAGAGACACCTATCATTTTGGAAATTTGCTTGCGATAAATAGGGTTTTTCACTAATACCACCAATGGGATTGGTATCTTGATTTTGCTTAACTCATTTTCAAAACTGAAAGCTCCACTCACCTTGTCTATTTCCCTGGTTGATACTTTTGAATTCTTCTTTTCCGACTTACTTGTCTGGACAGCTTTATCATCCATGGTCCTAGTTGAAGATGTAGCTTTACTTACAGGTTCAATTGGTTGTGTTTGAGTTCCAACTTTTTCTACCTCGGACTCTTAAGTGCTTACTCGTCTAGTTTTGTTGTTGGGTAGTGGGGTCTTGTCCGAAGGAGGCTCATAATCTTGACCTCTTTGAAGGATTTTCTTGGGTTGAATCATGGAGGTGGGTTTATTCTTAGATCTCAGGTTGTACCTTGGTTGAAGCTCAGCCATCATTATCTCAGATTCTGGTTGGGATTCACATATCTCAGTGGGATCACCCTCTTTGCTCTCGTTTGGCGTCTCCAACACATTCAGAGACTTTTTGTAGTCTTCGCGATTCAGATATGGTTGACTACAGTCATTACCAAAGTTTGTGACATCATTCTCTGAATCCTCGAAGTCTTGAAAATCGTTAGCTCCTATAAAATTTTCATTCTTCAAGGGAGCTTGTATCTTTTGATCTTCCTTTTTTATTTGTCTTTGTTGATTAGGAGGGTTTTGATTTTTCCTGAAATCTTTCTTGGGGTAAGAGTCATCCTTGGCCTGCTCAAGTTCCATCGAGGTTATTTTATTTGACAATTCTTTAATCACTCTAGCCATATCGTCCACCCTATCCTCTGAGGATCTATTGGACCCTAAAGGGTCGGCTTGTTCTCTAAAGTGCTTAGTATCTCGGGTTCTAGCTTCTACTCTAGCCTTAAGTTTACCCGAAGCCATCATGTTAGATTCTATTTCTACCGCATCGTCCTGCATGCGGTTTAAGGTGGCTCCCCTTCGCTCTCGCAAAAGTAATGTGAAATCTGGCTCAAAAGCTCCGGTGAAAGTCACTTTGGCCACAGGTTGAGATGGTTTGAATTCAGCTGGGATTTTATTGTACAGTTTGTTGAATCTTAGAATGAATTCCATGACTAATTCTGAGTTCTTTTTCTTCAAAGACCCAAATTCGATTAGATAATAGAGATGATATTTTCGCTCGCCCCATTCTCTGAGGAAAGCGTCTTCCAAAGCATCATATGAAGGGATAGAAGCTGCGGGTAAGCTCCGAAACCAAGTTTGGACCTGACTCTCAAAAGTTTGGACAAGGAGTCTCGAATATACATCCTCGTGCTCGATACTGAAGATATCTACGAATTGGTCAAAGAAGTTAATATGTTCAGCAGCAGTCAAATCTCCCTCCCCAGTGAATTTCGGTAATTTCTTTATGTAGTATTTTGGAAGATCGTGTAGGGGGCGGGAAACACCAAAGGAGTGTATCGGGCTGCGAATTTCATAAAAACTTTGGGAGGGGGGGGAGGCCCTTGACCTCCACCTCCTCCTAGAGGGACTCCTCCTCCACCTCCTCCTAGAGGGACACCTCCTCC
>JASDQU010353316.1:0-12099 GCA_032191745.1 Picea mariana
GGTTGATATGGAAGGAGAACTGATCAGTGCACTGGAAGAGATTGACAGACTCAGAATTAAGAACAGAAAGAAAAAACAATTGCTGATACAGTTCGTGAAAGATAGTAAACAGCCTGATGAAGACTTTGCCCTGCTAAAAGTAGAATTATAAGAGGCAAAGAAAATAGAGGACATTCTGAAACAACAGTTATCATAAAGGAAGGCAAGATGTAAAGCTTTGGAAGAAGAAGTAGTGAAAACTAGGAAAGAGTTGGAGAAGTTTCAAGCCTTGTATCATCAGAATTTTTCAAGTATCAAAGCCTCAGAAGGATTAGCCACCATTCTGAATCAACAAAGGAATCCAAAGATGAAAACTAGTTTGGGTTATGAAGAGGGATCAAGTAGTGGTCACCCAAGAAATAAAGAATCCATCAAATTTGTCAAATCTACAACCAATGACAACAACAAACCTGCAGAAACAAAGGAAGATAATCAGCTGCCCAGGAGGAGTAAAGAAAAAGGTGCCAGGAATGAATCTGTAGAACAAAGAAATAATGCACTCCCTGCTCAACGAAATCACCAGCATGGAAGAAATCGACCTGTTCAAAGAAGACAACCATTTTCCAGGTACCAACGTTTTTTCTATGGATATTGTTTCTTTTGTTCTAAATTTGGTCATAAAGCAGTAAACTGTTCTTTAAAATTAAATTATGAGCAATCAAGACATTCAAGGTATAGATATCTGCCACAACAAAGAATGAGATAGCCAAGTAACAAATCACCACAGACTACAAATCACTTGATGGATGGGAAAAGGACATAGGTTAAGAATAACAATCATTATGATCCTTTATTCAACGAACCAGAATGTTACATCTGTCATAACTATGGACATAAATCTGTTGACTGTCGCTTAAGGAACTACGAACCAGATTTGAATTCCCCTGCTGAAAATGTCAAGGTTTAGAAGAAGAAAGAAAGTGACAAGTGTGGATTAGTGTTGTCATCTCAAAGACAAACAAAACATTGGTATATAGACAGTGGATGCTCCAAACATATGACGGGAGACAAAGGTAAGTTTCTATCTCTAAGTGAAAGAAAATCATGAAACGTAACCTTTGGAAATGAAGCTCCAGGTAAAATAAAGGGTAAAGGGATGGTGAGTTTAAGTAATGGAAAAGGAAAATCCCAAGATGTTCTACATGTAGATGGGATGAAACACAATCTGCTCAGTGTAAGTCAAATGTGTGATAGAGGATGCGAAGTGGTGTTCACATCCAAGGACTACAAGATAAAGTCGACAAACTCAGGACAAGTGGTGTCCAAAGGCATAAGGACAAAAAATAATGTATATGTGTTGAAAGAAGATAGAGAAGAGTGTCATATAAGAAAACATGATGAAAGATGGTTATGGCATAGGAGACTTGGACATCTAAACTTTGACCACTTAATCAAGCTCAAAAATCTTGATGATGCAGGAGCATTGCTCTAGCCAGCCAACCCACTCAACACATTCAAAGCGCACATTCAAGGAAGAGAGGCGCCAGTCCTTTCACATTTTGAATTTGATTTCAATGTAATTAATGTTTATAAGGTCGTAGATCCATAAAGACGTTCCTTTGAGCAGGCTGTAGATAAAATATAGCCTTTAATGGTTGTAAGGCTGAATCTAGATCTGATCTGGACTAGACAACCATTAATTGTAAAATTCAATTGTAAATTGAATAGAGTAGGTAGCTTGGAGGTAAGAGCTCGAAAAGCCCCACATGTAAGAGATCTTTTTGAGATCTCATTTAGAGTAGAGATAGAGGTAGAGGTAGTTAAGAGAGCTCTGCGTGAGAGTCTGTGAGAGTAGCACGGATAGAGAAGAGAGGAGAGCCAAGAATTTGTTGCAGTCCGAGCTCAAACCACATTGTAAAGAGGCATTTCTTGATTAATGCAAACAAAATAAGTTTTTCCTGCATGTTATTCTGTGTGTGATGAATGTATTTATGTGTGTTCATTATATGATTTGAATGTGTGTTAGTGTGCATTTGCATGGATAGATAGGTTCTGCTATCTGTGGGTTCTTTGATTTCAGGTTTGGGACTCTTTGAGGCTTCATGCATGAGTGCATGATAGAGTGTTGCGGTCTCTGAAAGCCAGTGCATATATGCATTCCTGAATTCTACAAAATTTGGGCAAGGACGTGCCAGGAGGGTGCAACAGCCGAAGTCATTGACTCAAGGAAAATCCTCAAGGTTGTTGAATACCTTGGAGGTGAAGACTGTGCAGAGGAAAGCACAGAGAAGACATAATTAATGAAGGTTCTATAGAGCTCTTCCAGGAGGGCATTGAACAGGTGCCAGAGTGCACAGAGAACTCTCAAAGTTCTGAGGAAGAGGAAGTGTCACAAGAGGACCTTCACAGGGTTGTTGAATACCCTACAGACTTAGCAAGGAGTTTCTTGACTAAGAGACGACCAAGAGGGCATCAGATTCTCCATCCAAGGGAGAGAAAAAGGGTTAAGTCCCTTAGAGGTATGAGAAACAGAGAATCTCAGGACAAACAACACCTTCATGTGTGTGTAGGGACCCTATAGGAATCACCGAGGTCATGAAAAAACCTTTCAAGGTTTCAGAGAAGAGAAGCTCAGGAGGAAAAGTGCCTTTGTGCACAAGAGAGACAGCTGCAAAGAGCCCAGAATTTGAAGAATCATTTGAGGATTCGAAGAGGACAAAGCTCAGGAGGGAGAGTGATTTCATACACAGAGCCCTGTAAGTAATCACAGAGGTTGAAAGAGACCCTTTGGAGGGTTTGGGTCTGAGGAAGCTCAGGATGAAAAGTGTTTTCAAAGAACATGGATAAAATCTGAAGTCACAGGCTTTGTAGCAGGATGCAAAGGTCGAGGCCTTTGATAAGTTGAATTATTCCAAGGTTTGGGAATAAATAGAGCACTCATAAGGAGGGAAGTACAGTTGTCATTGATCTAGAGTTGGAGAGGAAGATCTGGACCATTGAAGTTTCATGTCCAGGCGGAGCAAGAGAGCACAGTGGAAAAGAGTATATTTGGGTCGTCATATCTAGGTCATACAAATAATAGCCATCGGATCTGTTGAAAGGAGCACGAGGTTCAAACCCTCGCTAGAAAAGGAGAGAACCCAAAAAGTCCCGAAATGGCAGAGGTATCGGGATTTCAGGGTTCGAAACTTCGGAGGTTCTGAGGACAGGAGACCAGGAGACTAGAGGTCATGGGTCACGAAATCTCGAAGACATAAAGACCATCCATCTATGGAGGACACATGTCACGAGATCCTCACATTTCGGGGATTCAGACATCGAAGGGGTGAACAGAGAAGTCTTTCAGCTTCACGACTTGCGAAGTCTCGAAGATATTAGAGTCGTCCATCTTTGGGGGACACATGGCGTGATCAGGGGAACTCAGAGGACCAGGGATTAGGATCATCTCGTGGATTCGGGTATCATGAGCTGGAAGACAGAGGCCTTTTCTCTACAAAGTTATGAGTCGTGAGATCGCGATGCGATCTGAACCATTGATCGAGGAGGAAGGAGAGATATGAGATCTAGTGCCTTGATACATCATGTATCAGAGGTTTGGGTTTGGAGGAACTTCCTTTCGACTGTAGAAGCTGCGAAGAGCCGAGGACCGAGGTCTCGGGCGAACATGTGGCACATGTGATAGGTGGGTCACATGATCGACAGGTGGCATAATAGCATATGCCAAGGGAAAGGTGGATCCAGGTGATAGGTGGCATACATGCGTCACCATGGAAGGAGCGAACCCATCACTGACCGTTCGTTTCTCAGGGTTTCACAAAAGTGGAGCACAAAGGCTCAACAACTAAACTTGCGAAGTCACGAGTATTGAGAGGTTCTAGTGGTTATCCCTAGCCTATAGTTGTATGTAGAGGGAGCCAAGGAGAAGGGCCATACCCATATCACAATCTCAAGTATCGGAGGTTTGAAGAAGGAGGAGTCGAGGGCTTCGACTCATGAACTTGCGAGATCACGGGTTTGAGAAAGGCGCTTATGTTAAGGTGTTTCTTGGAGTGCTATGGTCGCTTGGAGAAAGGGGCAGCTGGAGTTTTCGAAGGACCTGTGGATTCATTGAAGGTTCCAGAGGGAATCAAAGGAGCCACTCCGGCTCAAGGAGATTTGAACGATCCTATGAGAGGATCTCAGCCCAAGGGTTGGCGGTTCGACATCACTTGAGGCAGTAAAAGATCTTCCAAGAATATCAAAAGCCTAAGATTCTATGTGTAAACCCTGCCAAGTAGGAAAGCTAACCAGGACACCGCTTAATTCCAAGAGCTTTACTTCAACAGAGAAACCACTCCAACTAGTTCATATGGATTTATGTGGACCATCAAGACAGGAAGGCATAGGGAGAGAAAACTACTTCATGCTGATTATTGATGATTACTCTAGACTTACTTGGGTTGCCTTTCTCAAGGAAAAAGCCGAAGAATTTGAGAAGTTTAAAATATTTAAGGCTTTAACTAAGAATCAAATAGGTAAGAGGTTAAAGGCAGTAAGATCAGACAGAGGAGGAGAATTTATGTCAAGTTATTTCAAGGAATTCTATGATAAGCATGGGATCAAGAGAGAATACACAATCCCAAGAACTCCATAACAAAATGGAGTAGTGGAGAGGCAAAACATAACAGTGCAACAAATGGCCAGGTCAATGATGAATGAGAAGAACATTGGTCAAACCTACTGGGTAGAAGCGATACACACAATAGTCCATTTTCTTAACAAAGCCCACCTTAGACCACAAAGTGACAAGACACCTTATGAACTGTGGTATGGGAGACCTACCTCAATCAAACACTTTAAATTCTTTGGGAGTAAATGTTACATAAAGAATAATGATGAGAACCTTGGAAAATATGATGACAGGGATGATAAAGGTATCTTCTTAGGATATGCTACAAACAGTAAAGGATATAGATTCTATAATAAGAGGCTGCATAAAATGGTTGACTGTATTGACGTAAAAGTTTATGAAGGAATCCCAACAAGAGAGGTGTTCACTAATGAGTCTTCTACAGAGGACACAACTAAAGTTGAAGATGAACAGGTCCAAGAATAAAAAAATGAAGATTCTGAATCAAATGAAGACATAGATACTCAGACAGACTCAAATCAGCAGGCAACTTCAAATTCCTCCTCCAGAATCACTCAAAAGAATCATCCTACAAGTCAGATAATTGGTGAAAAAGACAAAGGTGTACAAACCAGGAGAAAGATAATCAAAAATACCGAGAAATCACATATAGCTTTCATATCCATGTTGGAACTAAAGAATTTTAATGAAGCGAACAAACATGACCATTGGGTTAAAGAAATGAATGATGAACTTGATCAGATTGAGAAAAACAATACGTGGGAGATGGTTCATAGACTTGAAGGTAAAAATATCATTGGTTCCAAATGGATCTTTAAGAGTAATTTGAATGAGCAGGGACAAGTTGTCAGGAACAAAGCAAGATTGGTTTGTAAAGGCTATGCTGAAATAGAAGGACTGGATTTTGATGAAACTTTTGTGCCCGTAGCAAGATTAGAAGCTATCATAATATTTCTTGCTTATGCTTGTCATAAAAGGTTTAAAGTCTATCAAATGGATATCAAGTCATATTTTCTAAATGGATATTTAAATGAAGAAGTCTATATGGAACAACCAGAGGGTTTTGAACTGTCTGATAACCCTGACTTAGTATGCAATCTGAAGAAAGATTTATATGGGTTAAAACAAGCCCCTCGTTCCTGGTATCACAGACTGGATACATATCTCAAAGACAAAGGGTTCAAGAGAGGAATAGTAGACAATAATCTATACATCAAAATAGAGGTTAATGATTTGCTCATTGTGTTGGTCTATGTAGATGACATCATCTTCGGATGTAATAAGGATCAGTTAGTACAATGGTTTGCTTCTGCCATGGAGTCTGAGTTTGAAATGTCTATGATAGGTGAACTGTCATTTTTTCTTGGTTTGCAAATTACTTAGAGGTCTAAAGGGATATTCATTTATCAAGAAAAGTATCTGAGAGAAATGTTGAAAAGGTTTCAAATGGAAGATTCTAAACCTGTGGGTACACCTATGGTTACTAGATGCAAATTAAGCAAGGATGATGACTCACCTGATGTTGATCAAAGTTCATATAGGTCAATGATAGGCAACCTGTTGTACATCACAACATCTCACCCAGACATAATGCATGTTGTTGGAATGGTAAGAAGATATCAGTCTGCACCTAAACAAAGTCATTTGCAATCTGTCAAAAGGATATTCAGGTATTTGAAAGAAACAATGACTTATGGTCTGTGGTATCCCATAAATCAGAATTTTCAGTTAACTGCTTATTCAAATGTAGATTGGGCAAATTGTGTTGATGAGAGAAAAATCACCAGTGGAGGAACATTCTTCCTGGGTGACTCATTAGTAGCATGGCTTAGAAAAAGGTGAGGTTCCATTTCTTTATAAACTACAAAGGAAGAGTACATTGTTGTTGCTACCTGTTGCACTCAGGTATTATGGATGATTCAAACACTTGTAGACTTGGAGGTAAAATACACAACACTGATCCCAATTCAATGTGATAACACTAGTGCCATCAGTGTGTCTAAGAATACTGTATTCCACTCCAAGACCAAGAATATTCCCATAAAATACCATTTTCTGAGAGAGTAGGTCACCAATCAGGTTGTCCAGGTCCATTACATTCCAACCACAGAACAAATTGCAGACATATTTACTAAATCCCTAGCTAAGACACCATTTGAATATCTTCAACATAAGCTAGGTATCATCCCGTCTCACACCTAATAGAGTCCATCCTATTAGGGGGAGCTTTGTATTGATTAAATATATGACACCTCTTAAAAATACTACAACAGCTCAGGGGAAGCATGTTGTCTTTGACATTGATGTCAAAGGGGGAGAAAAGGAGTGGTCCAGACTGGATGCTATAGTTGGAGGTCCAAACATATTAGTGCAGTCGGGTTGCCATCAATGCCAAAGTGGGATATTGTTGGCATGTTTTTAGGCAAATGTGCTTGTCATTGATGGAAATATCAGAGTATGTAGGGATGGAAAAATAGGGACAATGTAAGCTCAGAAGATATAGTGCAGAGGTGCACAAAGAGTGCAAGAGTGTGCTTGTTTATTTGATGGCAAACAAGCAGGCAAGGAAGATCAGTAGTGCAGGGATAATTGCATGGAAAGATCAGAAGAATAAACTCCATTTCACAGTTTTGGATACTGGGCATTGGAGGAGTCAAGGAAGTAACTCATGACAAGAATGACGAAACGATGAAATGCGAAACGTCGGAATACATTGATCCGAATCCATTTTGGAGTTTTGGATACTGGGAGATTGAGAAGTCAAGAGTCGAGACTCTTCAACACAGGAGTCCCAGAGTTGCGAAATCTGGAATCCTGAAATCCTGAAAGAGGCACGTCAACAAGAGTTTTACAGATTGGGAAATAAATCCATTTTGGAGTCCTAGATACCGGGAGTTGAAGTGTCAAAACACTTCACCACAGGAGTGGAAAAATGACGAAATGACGAAATGACGAAATGCGAAACATCGAAATCCCAAAATAGGCACATAAACAAAGAGTTTTGCAGACTGGGAAATAAATCCATTTTGGAGTTTCAGATATCGAGAGTTGGAAGAGTCAAGACTCTTCATGATCAGGAGTCCCGGAATCATGAAATGAGAAATGCTGAAATCCTGGAAGAAAGAGGACAGTTTCAGATACCGGGAGTTGGAAGAGTCAAGACTCTTCATCATTAGGAGTCCCGGAATCGCGAAATGCAAAATGCCGAAATACCGAAAGCAAGAGGACAGTTTCAGATACCGAGAGATGGAGGAATCAAGACCCAATACTCTTCATCATAGGAGTCCTGAAGTGCCGAAACGTGAAATTGCGAAATGCAGTTTTTGAATAAGGCTGTGGTCACAGCCGGTGGTCACATGATCAAAGAGATGTAGAGAAGAGATCGAAGAGTTAAGCTCCTTTTTTGGAGTTTCGAGTATCACGACCTGGAGAGTCAAGATGCCTCGCAATATGAATTTGTGACATGAGAAATCGTGAAATGTCGAAATGATCGAAGATAGTCCAGCTAATCTCCTTTTTTGGAGTTTTAGAGATTGCGACTTGGATATTCGAGATGCCTCACAATAGGATTATTGAAATGACAAAATGCGAAACAAGTTTTGGCTCAGCCTATGGTCACAGTCATTGGACACATTGACGGAAGATGGAGGAAGGAGCTAGTGCAACCAAGCTCAATTTTGGAGTTTCAGGGATCAGTACGTGAAGCGTAAAGAAACCTTAACTACAGGAATCCTTAAATGTCGAAATGCGAAATGGTGAATTAAACACAAGACCCTACGAACTCCATCCAACGGTGCAGGTAAACTTGAATATGATCAGAGGGCTACTGTTGCACTTCACAGTGTAACTTCCATAATCGACTGATGGTTTCTGCTAAAGGACTTGAAGAAGCCTCAGTATGATCGCCAGAGAAGATGAAGAGGCTCAAGGCATATTTCAGTTATTTAAGACTATTCTTAGAGGCAATTGACAGATGGATGAGCGTTGAAGCCTTGTTGACAGGTGAAATTGACCGCTCGTCAACTAGAGAAGTGAATCCGGTCCGAGGTTTGTCTACTTAACCCAATCCGTTTGGAATGATTCACCTCGACGGGTTTAGCGGCTCCGTTGGCCGATCTAAGTCCTAGGAAAGTAAAAAAACTAAGCTAAAGAAACTAATCTAAGTGAAAAAACAGCTACTGCAAGCTATATACAAATCTAATATATACATACAATTTGAAAACTAATATTAATGAAATAATAATCCTACTTATAAATGTACAATGTATTGATATATTAAATCTCTGTTACCTATACAGTATTTACAGAATACAAATTTTGATGGAAATCTTCAAAATCATATATGAATTGTCTTATGACAGCAAAGCTAACGTTTTTGGATTTTTATAACTTTTATGAAATAGAGATAAAACAATAGCTATCTAACTAAGCAATAAAAGTAATAATCTGCACTATATATCTATCTAAACTACATAGAATTCTCAAATTGATTGACTATTAAATTACAAATAACAAACTGACCTAAAGGAGCGTTTCCTATTTTTCCTATACACAGTACTTGATTTAGCTGTTTGATGGGGGAAACCCACACCAGATTTTGAAAAAAGCTTCTCGTAAACAAGAAGCAATGACGCTCTTGAATACAAATGACAGAAAAAACAAGAGATATAGAAAAAACAATTTTATTTTTTACAGATCATCACATTAAGATAAATCCTACTGCGAAGATTTGTACATAACTGCTCATTTAACAAAGAAGATTAACCTTCTGTTCATTAAATTAAAACAGGGTAATTGCTGTAAGTAAAATAAGAGACATCAAATATGGACAATACTTAAATCATAACGCATCAACCTGTAACAAATCTTGATATCTAAAGTAGTCAATAATTTGATTACAAATTGAAATGCACAAGAACTTGAACAAAATTAAGATAAATTGAAGCTAAAGCCGTACAAAAAATCCGTTTTCATTTGAGTCTGTATAATCATCAGTCCATAGTCTCTGTTCTCCCAATAGTGATGGATTGTTTACAAAAAATAATAAGTATATAAAAGCCACAGGATAAAACATTCCTTGTGGAAATTATCAAAAACTGTTTGCAAAAATATGGGAGCAATCTCCCAGATTCCTATTTCTATCTAAGACTAACAACCTAATCCAAAACTGTGTAGCAAAAAGCATGTTCTAAAATTCCATTATCGATCCAATTCCCATTGAAATTCATGTGTACCTGTAGATGCACAAAAATAAACGATTTTAGATTGTGTTTAATTTTAAAATCAACAGAAATTCAAATTTTATGACTAGCTACAGAATCTCACAATTCTGTAGCTAGTTATTATTTGCAAATACAATCGCATTGAATCAATTCAATCAAAATAGAAATGTATTCGATTTATCAAACAAATTGTTATCAATGAAATTTCGTCCGCACATGGAGACAAGAACTCAGCATCGTCAAAACAGTAATGAAGTCATTCATGGCACTGAATTAATTTCACAGCATTCCAAAGAGGTCAAAAACTATACAAAGTAGTAAAAATTGAAGAGCACTTTACAGAAGTTGGGTGCGCACGCATATGCACGGAACAGAAATGTACCATGCACGCATACACGCACGATGCGCGGCTGTTGGCGCAAAAACCCGCACACTTGCTAAATGACGCATTTATTGAATTGGTCGGCCTCCCAACCACTTATGGATCAGCTCCCAAGTCGATTTGACCCTCAAATCTGAGCTGAATCCACATGGTAGGCTGGTCAAAGACCTAATG
This sequence comes from Picea mariana, assembly GCA_032191745.1. Classification (NCBI taxonomy): domain Eukaryota; kingdom Viridiplantae; phylum Streptophyta; class Pinopsida; order Pinales; family Pinaceae; genus Picea; species Picea mariana. The sequence continues at coordinate 10,388 of JASDQU010353316.1, forward strand.
AATCCCTAAAGAGCCTCTTTTAATACTACAAAGGAGTTACATAATCACCCAATGCAATGCTATAAAAAGCCATGAGAAAACCTCATTTTCTCAAGGAATTTCATGTAATGTTATGCTGCCTAGATTGTTTTAAGGACTCAATCCTTGACAAGACCACTTTGGCACCATTTCATTGAGCAATTCACCTCTCCATTGAGTGAACTTGCAAAGGATTTCTTTCATCACCATTTTTATTTTTCTTGTTGTAAGGAGAGCAAGTTTGTGAGGGTCCAAGAGCCTTCCTTTGGAGGAAGAAGGGACTCATAGTCCCCTTTCTTCATTGTGATTTGATTTCATCAATAGATCAGCCTAAAAACATTGGTGATATTGGTCTTTTTGTGTTTGTTATCTCTATATCCATATGCTTATCATTTTAGTTTGTTTTAGTTTAATTCTTACTTATAGTTTTGTTTTTATTTCTCTAACTCTTTCCTCTACAGCTGTCATGCTCAACAAGACCCAACTGGGCATGTAAGCACCTCTTATTTGCTCACCAAGGTGACGAAAAGGGTGCAAACAGATTGGCGACTCCACTGGGGACTAGGTATCAATTCCTTCCTCATTTGGGTTTATTTTGCTCTTCTTTTACTTTCATTAACTTGTAGGTGCACAAACCGGCCTCTGCCGGCCTGCTAACCAGTCAATTCAAGGGAGAATTGAGAGAAATCCATCCGGATTTTATTTCTCGACCGTTTGTCATAGGTGCGCGGGTATTTCACCCCACAGATGTGCATCGAGTGCGCATGTGCTTAAACAACAACTTTTCTCCGCACGCATACGCTTTCTGTCTCAACTCTTTTCGCGCGCTTGCGCTCTGTGCGCCTCTGTCTGCACTAGAGGCCGTTCATTTGAGTAAAATTTCACATTGTAAGTTGTTGGGATGTGGGGAAGGTCTTTTTCCTTCTTAAGAATGATGTTATGCATGCTCTAAATACTGCACCATACTTAGTCCCCTCATCATATAAAGGGGTTAGTCTAACATACATAGGCACTTAGGAGGATAAAAATCAATTTCCCTTCTTTTCTTTTTTCCACATGGATGGTTTGTTTTGACTAATAATCTAAGTTGGACATCAATTTTAATCACATCTAAAACTTACATTGGGACTAGAAACTGAATCACAATCGCTTAGTATGCTCTTCTCTCACGCCTTCAAGCGACCTTGAGAATCAGAAAAAGGTTGGGAAATGATTTCATCTCCCTTAAACAAAGTTTAAAACCTTTAGGAGAGGACAACGGCCCTTTTTGGGACCCCTCTTAGTTTTCTTTTTTCAAACTCATCTTAAATTTGTAACGGGCCCATACATGCCCACATGTCACAAAGCTAGGATAGTGTTTGGAATTTTGCTTTCTTAGATCAAAACACTAGGAGAGTTTGAAGGTTTGTAACGGGCCCATACATGCCCACATGTTCAATCAAGGATAGTTTCATGCTTTTCTAGATTACCTCACAAATAGGGAGTTAAAGGATAGTAACGGACCCACATGTCCACTTGCTAGCTTCCTAGGGCTTTTGAATTCCGCAAGGTTGTACCAAAGACATCTAGCTAATTAGGTAATCAAACTCTTGTCAGGACCAAGCGAAGTCCACATGCAACAAGGTGACATCTAATTAACTAAAATTTGGCACACTTTCACTCACACACAAAAGTCACTTCTCACTCACATAGCT
>JASDQU010353319.1:0-12108 GCA_032191745.1 Picea mariana
TAGGCACTCCAAAAATAGTATCAACCTCCATTTCTTCAAAATTGATTTCACATTCTTGAACCCCTTGGTTTTCTTTTTCAACAATATCCCTTTTCCTTTTTTAGCTTCCCAAAACTACATGTGATTTTTCAATATATTTTTTAGGAGGATCCTTGTCTCCTCCATCACTAGCACTTCTAGTAGTGTATTTCCTTTGCTCTCCATTATTACTATGATTTTTACTTCTATTGATTGAAGAACCTCTTTGGGAAACATGGGGTGAGTCGAGGTCATTACTTTTTGTAGTTTGTCCTCTTTGTATATACTAATCACTAGTACTAACCAAAGTGTTAATATCATCTTGCAGGGGTAATTGGTGACTTCCAGGGAAATGTTCTTGAGAGTTTTGTTATCCCCTCCTCCTTCATGCAATTGTAGTGATTTAGCAAAAGATTACCCATAACCAATGGAAAACATATGACCTAAGAACAAATCATCTAGGTCAAATCCTTCAAATTCATGAATTTCTCTCATCTTAAAAGAATCAAAATAAATAAACAAAATTCATCAAGGTGAGAAATACGTTTAACACTAATTTCTCCAACTCGCGTAGGCACTGGGATGAACTACATATTTATTTTCTCATTGAAAAAATGAGCCTAGAACGTGTATTGTTTGCATACTTCAACTACAAAGAATTTGTTGTGGACATAGTGAGGGAATAGAAAGGGTTTTCCTTGAAATCCATATAATCTAATATAACTAAATTCATCTTGAAATTCAAAAACTCCTTTTCCAATGAGAAAAACCATAGCTTCTCTTGATAATCTATCTGTAGAAGAACCATGAATCATTTTCTTGAATGTGGATAGAAAAAAAAATTACACTTGGTAAAGAATGTAAGGGGCATTTTGTCTCCAAAGTGTTGGTTAAAAAAATTTCACTGGATCCTTATTATAATCTACACTTCTTGAACGGGGTAAATATTTAAACATATGGTAGTAGACTATGGCATAAATTAAATGAGTCATATAAAACTTCTTTGTTTTGTGGAAATTTCCCTACTGAAAAGATACTTCATTCAAAATAATATGTGCCCAATCAAAAATGACATTCTCATTAAGATCACAATGCAAAATATAAAGAAGATACTTTGGAATAATATTCATGGAATCCTGCCCAACAATCCTTGCAAATAACCATGCAAATCCTTTGTATGGATATTTGAGTGAACATACCTCAATTTGAGAACAATTTGTAGGGTCATTGAATGGCTTTGTGAGAACTATTTTAGGAGGTCTAATCCCCCATCATGAGCATCCAAAAATGCATCTACTTCAGGACCCTTGAGCATCTTGTTGGGCATGGGAGGTAGCAACATTTTTCAGAAAATAGTTGGTGTAAGAGGGACCGATGTCTTTTCTTTCAATTGGATTATCCTCTGCTCAGTGTTGAATTTGTTTGTGCATCATAAAACTAGATTCTTGAGATTGAAGACCTCGGGCATAAACCCAGTCTGTGTTGTTTTAGAAGTCCAAACTTGGTTCGATATTTTATCCTTAGGTGAAAGTCCTGAATACCACTTATAAGCCTCAGACCACTAAAAAATCACAGTCTTCACATCCAAAGGTGTTGAATGTGTCTCCACAATATGGCTCTTTTCTCTTACTCAACATGTTTTCTTAGATAAATTTAGTGAATAGTTGACGTTCCTATTAAGATAATATATCTTTTATTAAGGATATAAGTGTTACTAAGTTCACCACAGACATGTCATAATACCATATGCTGAGACTTTCAATTTATTAATGTTTTTTGTTTTGTGAATAAAAAGGGAAGATCCTATTAAAACTTTTCAAATATAAAAAAACACATAGCAACAGTCTGTCAGTTGTTCCACCGAGTTAGTGGAAACCGGGAGAGATGGAAGACTATGATGTCCATGTCAAAATTGGTGGTCTGCCATCTACTCTGCCAAACAAAAACCAGGCCAGGTGGAAAACTTAAGTCTTTACACCACTATTCAAAGAAACCATGAAAACTAAGCTGGAAGTAAAACTGGACATTGAACTGGAAATTAAACAAGCATCTAAGCATGAAATTGAAACTGCATTGTATTAGCACAAGGATTCAGACTAAATTCCAATCCATAGAATTACCTATTAGCATTGGAGGTTGCGTCAATGGGGTTTCCACTGAGAGGCTTGTTCCTAGTCGAGAGCACAAAAGGCCTGGCACAAGTCAATTATTTCTGGACGACTAGTGTGTTTGAGTATGCCTAATATAACATATTGATACGCTGGTGCATGAGGATGTCGCAGTGAATCTAACCTTCCATCTGGCTTCGAAGCTCGAGCATTAGCGCCAGTTTCTCTGGGTGGAAGAATGGTGGGGGATATTGCCATGGTTTCGATATTGTCATAATAGGTGGTGGCGCTAGGACCAGGCCACCTGCCACCGCCAAACCACTGATTGCCTCACCTATAGCCTCATGTGCTCCTTCTTTGTCCCTCACCATCATGAATTTCTCCTCCGTCCCGTGCTCCTCGACTTCCTCTATTGCACTTGAAATTTTGAAATCACCTAGAAGCATGGCATCCCTGGGGTCAAGGTGTAGGAATTCCTCCTCAGCTATGCAGTTGTAAGCCTCCTTTGCCTCCCGCACAATCCTGTTTGTGTCTGGTGCACTAGCTCCCGCTGGAAATTAGCTGGGGGGCTACCAATTATCTGAAACAGTGAAGAGGAGGGATTTCAGAGGGAACTGAATTGGTTCCTCTGGAATCACCTCCTCCACATACGCCATTGGAGGCGTCCTAACCTTCTCCCTGCGCTGAGTGTGGGCTATGGATAATGCCTGCTCTAACTGTTTCCTCCTCCTCTGTCGTGTGGTGAAGTTGTGTCAGGTAGGGCTGCGACGCAACCTGCCTCTTTCCCTCGACATGGAGGAGCATTGGAGGGTGCTAATGTATAACGTGAGCATGCTAGAAATCCTCTAGTAGCTGCACCAGAACTCAGATTTGTCGGCCTAGTGTGAAGCTAAGGTGAAATGGCCCCAATCTATGCTTTGCCGAATAAGAACACCGAGGATCAACATGACTGCTGCCACCAACATCGCCCATCCATTCAATCGCATGGTCATCATTTTTCTCGCGCGAGGGAGTAGTCCTTCACTTCTTGGCCCCAAAGCCTGTCGAGCCCAGATTCCCTTTTGATGCGCCATCAACATTTATTTTGATGAATCCTATTGGTGGGGGGGACCAAGTGCTCGAGTTGCTAGTTGAATGGTTGGCCACAAGGCTCTGAATTATGTCAGCAAGATTGAGTTGCCAGTTTTGAAGGATACGCCTTTCACCCATACTGCACTTTAAGTCCTCTTGGGAACATTTCCCACTTTTGATTGTTTCTTGGATCAAATTCATGATTCTTTCCCATGTTGAGGTGGGGGGGAAGCATTCAATTGAAAGATTCTTTTTTTTCTTTCCTTCTAGATTTTCCATAAGATGAAGCCCGGTAAAAGCTGCCAGATGCAATCTAGAATTAGGTTCTGATAGGAGATTGAGTCCCAATTTTCTATAGTGTCGATGATGTTGGTCCTGTTTTTGTTGGAGAGGAGCATTATTTGAGTCCCCAAATCCCAAATTGTCTCACTGTAGTGGCATTGGTTGAAAAGGTGCTCCATCATTTCTTCCTGTTGCTAATAGAGGGTGCAGATGGAGAGGCCTACGAAACCTCATTTTTTGATATTGTCCCAAGTGAGGATTCATTTTTGGACTGTGAGACATAGGAAGATGGACACTTTAGGCCAGAGTTTTGAGTTCCAGATCTTACCCCATATGCTCTCCTTGGCATGATCCTGATAGTTCCCTTGTAAGTAGTAAGCTTATTTGATTGCAAAATTGTCGGTTGTGGAGTGCCCCCATCTAAGAATATTTGGGCCTTCCCTGATGGAGATTTTTCATTTTTTTGCACAAGATTGTTAGGCCTATAGGTCCATATCTCTTGGGAAGTGAAGTTCATGTGGTTCATTTTTCCAAGTGCGTCATGGCTAGTTCCTGTCAAACGTTCTCCAAAGATCCTTTACACATCTGAAGTTTTCAGGTTGCATTGATTGACATAGGGGGATGAGTTATTCAAGAGTGGCTAAAGGTGGTTTTTGTTGCCAAGAGTCTTTCCAGAACAGTTCATGTTCCCCATCTTTGAACTCCCATAAAGCATGCTTCTGTATTAGTTGTCTATTGAGCTAGGATGTGTTCCATATATTGGATCCCTGGATCTGATCATTGAATCTGATTCGCTGCTCTTTTCGTGTGGCAGGAGCATACTTATTTTTCCATATTTGTGCCCAAAGTTTTATGGGGTGCTCGAGCCATCTCCACCACATTTTTTTCTCCATGACTTGATTTAGTTTCCATGGGTCCCTGAGCCCTAGTCCACCCAAAGATTTAGGTTTTCATATCTTGTCCCAACCAACTAGAGCCCACTTCTTATTAGGGTGATGCCCATGCCATAAGAAGTTGCGTTGAATGTTCCTGATGGATTGGATGACAGATTGTGGTGTTGATAAGGCAGTGAAAAGGTAGGTGTTGATAAGGCAGTGAAAAGGTAGGTTGGAAAGGCTTGAAGAATAGACTTTAGGAGCACCAACCTAGCTGTGATATTGAGAGGTCTGAAGGTCCAGTTGTTGAGTCTATTAGAGATGGAGAGTAGCAAACTGTCTCAGGAGATGTTGCGCGCAGGTGCTCCTGTGAGCGGAATGCCTAGATAATTGGACGAAAGGGATCTCTTGGGAATACCCAGGAGGTAGGAGATATGGTTTTGGATGGCCACCGAGGTATTAAAAAAGTAGAGCTTAGATTTTTCAAGGTTTAGGGCCTTTCCCAAAGCATCAGAAAAATCAATGAGGATAGAATTGAGTTTAATGGATTTGCGAGTTGTCGGAGTGTTCAGCAGGAGGGTGTCATCGAAAAATTGGTTGTGCAAGGGGGCTAGATGAATATTGTGCAAAAGAAGGCCTTTAAGGGATCCTTCCAAAACAAATGCTTTAAGGTAGCGGCCCGGTCCAGTCGCCATTAAAACAAAGAGCAAAGGGGAGAGGGGGTCTCCTTGACGGATTCCGCTAGTGGGAGAGAAGGTTTGGGAGGGCACGCCATTGACAAGGATAGAGAAGAAGGATAAATAAGTAAGCCTCATGATCCATTATACCCAATGGTTGTCAAAGGCGAAAGATTCTTGGAGGGAGCGCATGTACTGCCAACTGATTCTGTCAAAAACTTTAAAGAGGTCAAGTTTGATGAGCATACCTGGGGTCTTTGTTGTTTTCAGCGAGTGGATAGCCTCACACACAAGGATGAAGTTGTCCATGCAGCCCACTTTCTCTTTGGAGATAATAAAAGGCAGAATTGGTTTGAGATGCGTGGCTATGACCTTTGTGATGATTTTGTAGATGACATTACAAAGAGCAATCGGTTTGTACTGTTTGGGGTGTGTTACCCTCTCTTCCTTTGGGATGAGAGTGAGGAAGGTGGAATTAAAGGCTGAGAGGACTTGGCCTGAGGTTCAAACTTCTTCTCATATTATTTCCCAACAATAATGAAAGAAGTATGTTGTGAATCCATCTGGACCGGGTGCTTTTCCTGGGGGAATTTCCTTGACAGCTTGATCGACTTCCTCTTGAGTGATGAGCCTCGTTAGGGCTTCATTCTGTTCTGGAGTTATTAGGGAGGGTATGTGCCTTGTGATATTGTCGATTGTTGGCATTCTATCATCGATGGTTTATGTTAGGAGGTCTTTGTAGCAATTGGTTAGTTCCTCAACAATTAAGTTGTTCTCCTTGATGGGATTAACCTGAGTGTCCTCTAGCTGAGTTATTATTTTGATGTATCTACGATGCACCATTGATCGATGAAATAATTTGGTTTTCTTCTCACCCTCTTTGAGCCATTGTACCCTAGATTTCTAACGCCATAGTATTTCCTCTTGCTTCTTTCTTTCTTCCAATTCTGTCTTAAGCTCCTCTTGTTCCTTCATTAAGTCTGTAGTTCTGATTCCTGATATGAATGTATTTTGTAGGGTTTCCAATCTCTTCTCAAATTCTTGCATTCTTTGAAGGATGTTCCCAAAGGAAGTTTTATTCTAGTGCTTTAGATGTGCCTTGAAATGTTTGAGCCACGCTGCAATTTTTACATGCGGGTACCATGTTCTATTTTTGCTTGCTTCCACCAGGAAGTTGAGAGCTGATGGAAGTCAAGGTGGGATAGCAAAAATTTCTCAAATATGAAGGGTTTGAGTTTGGGCGTCGCTCCTACATCCATACAGAGTGAGATAGACCAATGGTCTGAGCCTACTTTCGAAAGAATATTGGCCTCAATGGCAGGATCTTCTAGCAACAGAGTGTAACACCCTGTTTCCCCCAGCTTGTAAATATAACTGGATTGGACAAGAAATATGGAAAACTCATAAACGTGAATATGTGATGTAAATGGACCTTGAGGAAGAGGTCAATGAATGTGAATAACATTTTGAATCTATTGCAGGACTGCTGAGAGGGGATGTGCAGAAAAAGAGACCACGATGGCGGTGGAAGGCACCGGGAAAGGTGGCGTTAACTTCCACCGAGAATTAAATACCGTATTTGGACTCCACTGGCCCGGGGAACCAAAAGCGGCTCGCTGGCCCTGAAATTTAATGCCTTGCAGGCTGGCAGGTTGATGGCTTAATGAGGGATGGGGAGGTGAACCGCCTATCCGTAGAGCCGTCAGGCCTGATTAGTGTGAGGGTAATCGCACCACACGCAACCTCGCGAGAGGATAAGGCATATGGCAGAGGCGATTGAAAAGGGAGACACGAGGGGAACTCTGGCCTTTTTTTTATGCAGAGTGAGTGATAGCAGAGAGGAAGGATTGCAACCTTCGCTCCTGGTCACTAGTAGATAGAGAGACGCAATCTCAGAGCATCGTGGTCTCAGCTCGGGGGTGTCTAGTGGTAAATCCACTGGGAGTCGCTACGCCTACGGTTGGGTGGAAACGAGCACCCCTCTCAGCAGTTGCACCCACTTCTGAAGTTATTTTTGATAAGTGTTTTGTTCATATTGCATCTTGAAATTCATATGCTGACATATATGCTCCTAAACTGTGAAATGGTGAACAATTACAGTATAAGAATTTCTGTGTAGTGTTTTGATAAGTAATGTTAGATATATGCTTATAACAGAAAGACCACACATGTTTTATGTTGATAAATGAATTTAATTAGGCATGAGTCAAACTAAGTTAGGCTTCCAGCCCATTCTCGGGAAGCTGTTTACCCATATCTACCTCCGAAAATGCCCCGGTATAGATCTCTTCACAGAGATTTCCTCCTTAGAAATGTTCACCAGGAACCCAGAAAAAGGACTTGAACGCGTAAGTCTTATTAACCTTGTACGAGGAGGAATGACCCTTTTAAGGTTCTGAGGTAGCAGTGTAGGGATATGTAACAAATCGACAAATGAGACCTCGTCGGGTGATCCATATCCATTCACGACCGTTAGATTGACGGAAGTAACGAGGGCATTACATACCATGCCCTTTTTCCCTCTATCTTCGTGAACAACGAGGAAATCGGGATCGTATATTCCAAGACCCAGGAGAACATTTGGACCATTGATCTTTACACATCCACGAAGTAGTGGAAGAATGCACAAGGTGGGACAATCTGAGCCATTGTATCTCATCAGAAATATCATCAACCATTGGATCGAGTTAAGATGCTCAGAGTTTAATCTCTGGAGTGTGCGCAGGAAGAATGGATCTAAACCATTAGATCTTGGTCCGATTACCCGTCAGTCGTCGGATCGGACAGGTGTCAGAGATTCAGGGAGAGTCGGGATGTTGGCCATCGGGATATCGGAGATCCTAAGATCGAGGGAATCGGGACACTATAAGTCTCGAAACAACGAGATCAGGTCTGGACCGTTCATCAGGTTGGGCATGTGGTGAAGATCTGAAGAGAGTCGGAGATCGGAGTTTTGCAAGTCTAGAGGACGAGGCATCCAAGACAACCGAAGTTGCAAACCCCGAGATTTCATCTGGGCCATCCATCCATTTGGGACGTGTGTCAGAAATCCGTAGAGAGTCAGGATATTCGGCATCAGGAAATTAGAGTTCCTGAGGTCGAAGGAGTTGGGACATCACAAGTCTTGAAATCCCGACGAGATCAGAGCCACCCGTTTGTGAGGCACATGGCGAGATCGAAAGCCCATTGGCATATCAGATATTTGGAAGGAAAGACTTCCGGAGCACCAGAAGTTGCGAAAGCACGAGATTGGATTAGGACAGTCCTCTTGTGGGGACACGTGGCAAAGATCCAGACCATCGGGGAAAGTCCCGACGAGGAGGTCGTCCATCGAAGTTTGGTTCATCGGGATATCGGAGATCCCCAGTGACAAGTTATCTGTGCACTTTGGAATCGCAAAACGCGAAACCCCGATCAGTAGGGGACAACTGTCAGCACATCAGGGCTGAGGGAAGGACCACAGTGGAGGCCAGTTGTCAGTGCAGCGGAGAATCGGGATTCGAGGAGTCAGGAATCCTGTGGACGTATGTATTGTGGTATTGAAATCCCCGTAGCCCCGACGAGGGATAAGACTGCGGTCATGGGGATCGTGGTCATGTGAGCTAGGAGCCTTGCTAGGAGAGCTAGTGCATAAAGGGCGCATCGGGATTCGAGGAATCGTGAGTCCTTGGGATGTTTGCACTTTGGCATTGAAAACCCTGAAACCCCGATGGGGGACAAGGCTGTGGTCTTGTGAGAGAGAGGTCATGTGGATTAAAGACTTAGCCCAGGAGGCTAAGGCAGTAGAGGAGTGTATCGAGATTCGGGGATCGGTGAACCAAATTTTTGGGACATCACGAGTGTCAAAACCCCGATGGATGGAAGAGATTCTTTCAGAGAATCTTCGGGTCTGTAATGACCGTTAGATGTGGAGGTGAGATGTCAACTTAAGCCAGTACATGAATATGCTTTAGGATAAGCGGCAAGAAGATCTGGATGGCCAGAGTCCACCCATCCATATCTACGACTGAGGTTCCATTCCGGAGCCCCCTTACTATTCTGCCTTTAGCGGTAGAGGGGGGGTCTGAAATTGGACGATCAACTCTCGAACGATCGAGATTTACTCATCGTGATCAACGACTTCTCGGTGGATTCCGGACCCCCCTTACCATTCTGCCTTTAACGTGGGGGGGGTCCGGAATAGTGTGGCGTGTGAAGTGGGACCCTCCCTGTCATGACGTCCACCATGTCACGTTCTCCTTGCTACCTGTTTACCACCTAACCACACAATGGGCGTTTCTCATTTGTTGTTATCTACCCCTGTTGAGGTTTATTCCTATTGGCCATTCGCTGACCCCGTGGGAATTCATCCCTATGGGATGCACGTTAGCCCTGGAGGGCTTCGGTGGTTGCAGAGTCTAATGTTTGGACATTACTATAGTGCCGGGGCGCGAAATACAAATAGGCACTACATTCAAACTGAACAGCGATCATGACCCGCGATCACCTGAGAATGGGGAAGAAAAGAGAAAGATCCAGTCTACTTTGGATCTCCATGGTTATTTAGGAGCTCGAGTCCAACAGAAGACCAGAAAATTTTGATTTAGGTAGTGGGTATGTTACAAAGTGGTATAAGATCATGGTTACAACACTCAGCCTGATTGGGCTCATGCACGAGTCGCGCATAAACCTCGTTCGAAGCACTCCTATGAGGAGTAACTCCCTGACTTAACTCCCTTGTCCAGGATTAAAAACTTGGAAAATGAGAACCTGACTGTGTATGCAAGTGAAAGAAGTTATGAATTTATGCGCAATTTATAAAAAAATGAATTTAACTCTTGACTAACAGTCAGCGTTTTTCTTTTCACTCAAGCGGACGATCAACCACGGGAATCTACAAACGTAGAGTATGGTGACTCACCAAGAGGTGGGAGAAGGCTCCCACAACAGAGACGAAGAGTCTCATGAGAGAAGAGCAATAGGAACCCCTCCAGACCTAGCCGAGACTGTGAGGAGTCTCATGGTTGAGTTGCAAAGCTGTAAGGCCGACAATAAAAGGATCATGAAAGAACAAGAGAAGAAAACCGAAATTAATGCAGTTTTATTGCAGAGCTTATCCGACCTACAACGAAAAATGCAGCATGAACCTGAGATGTAGAATCGTGGTCGTGTCAGTGGCCATACTGAGAGAATCACATCCAGAAAGGTCCACCCCAGAGGTAAAGGACCAGTGCCAGACGATTCCACTGAGAAGGAAGCTAGTGATTCAGAAGGCTCTTCCAACAGCAGGACCAGTTCATATTCTCAAAAGAAATAGAAGAAGCAAAAGACTTCCAAGAGTCATAAATTTGAGGAATTCAAAAAAGATAAACCTCCCTCCTTCGACGACGAGATAAATAAGGGAGAAGAAGCTGAGGCTTGGCTACTTGGACTGAAGAAATATTTCAGATTCCATGATTTCTCAGAGAACTTGAAGGCACGAGTGGCCACTTTCAATCTGAACGAAAAGGCTTCCATATGGTGGGAAGACCTTAAGAATATGAAAGGGGTCCGCGAGGAGGACCTATCTTGGAAACAGTTTGAGAAGTACTTCTGGAAGAAGTATTTGTCGGAAAGGTATTTCGACGAGAAGGCTAAAGAGTTTTATGAACTCAAACTAGGACAACTCACTATGGAGGAGTATGTCAACAAATTCCTTGACTTATTGAGATATATACCCTACATCAAAGAAGAGAAGGCGAAGGCACAACGCTTCATCAGTGGGCTACCCAAGGAATACCAGAACCGAATTGAATTTGACGAGCCAAGGACCTTAGAAGACACTATAAGAAAGGCAACATATTGTCATGAACAATATGGACATCGGGCAGAGTCTTGTGGAGACTAGAAATAGAAGAGTGGTTCGAGATTTCTGAAAAAGGGGAATAAATCCTCGGGATTTAAAAACTACAAAAAGAACCCGAGAATGAATTTCCCAACCCGGAGTGTACTCCAGCAGAACTTTCCCTCGGGGGACGGAAATAAGACTTCTGGACCTATATCAGTGAAGACTAACAACCCAAAGAAAGAACCTCTGAAATGTTGGGATTGCGGTGGAGAGAATCTCTGGAGAGACTATCCACACCGACAACAGAACAGTCGAAAAATTTATAACATGCAGGAAGCTACCACGGTCAATGATGTGGCAAGGAGTGTGCCGCAGATCTATGCAGCCTTGGATAATAACCAAGCTGACCACCAAGCTTCAGTGGTGGAAATAGAAGGTATGATTTTCAACAATCTGGTGTCTATTTTGATTGACCCTGGTTCAAATTTGAGTTATATAGCCCCTAAAACTGTTGATAAGTGCAAGCTACATCCACGAAAACAAACTAAGCCATGGTTAGTACAGTTATCCACTGGCACCAAAAGAAAGGTGGTAGAGGCCATACTAGCCTTCCAGTTAATGTTGGGTAAATTCCCCACCCAAGAAACCCTTAATGTATTACCCCTGGGGTCATACGACCTGTTGATTGGTAAGGATTGGCTGGCTGCCCATAAAGCCAAATTGGATTGTTACCATAAAACCTTGGAATGTGTGAGCAAAGAAGGAAAGAGGATAACCCTCCAAGGGATCCAAAAACCGGTTTCGGTGAGACAAATCTCAGCCCTGCAAATGAGAAAGTATTGCCGAAAGGGATGTCCCCTATATGCAATACAGGTACTGAAAATAATCGAAGGCGCTAAACCAAGCCCCGATGATCACCTTGTCCTGAGAGAGTACAGAGATGTGTTTCCAGAAGAGGTACCGGGTCTACCTCCGAGAGGAGACATTGACTTCTCAATAGAACTTGCACCAGGAGTGGTGTCGATGTCTAGAACACCCTTCCGGATGAGCACGCCCGAGTTAGTTGAACTCAAATTGCAATTGAGAGAAATGATGGACAAGGGTTATATTCGACCCAGCGTGTCCCCATGGGGAGCACCAGTCCTGTTTGTGAAAAAGAAGGATGGCACCCTTAAACTGTGCATAGATTACCGACAACTTAATAAAGTAACTATAAAGAACAAATACCCCTTGCCCAGGATGATCTATTCGATCAGTTGGGAGGTGCGTCT